>JYDO01000073.1:0-191712 GCA_001447755.1 Trichinella papuae
GAAAAACTGAGTTGTACACTGCTTGTCAGAACGGATTCATGTATGATGATAAAAGTAACATTATGAACAATGAATGCATTTTAAAATGTCGAAATCCAAAACTGGAAGCGTTGTCTACATTACAGAAGTCATAATCACAACAGCTGACGCAGCTCATGAATCGATTTTCAACATCGTCTAACGGTGTACAGCCTGGTATACAATCATTTGTGCAACACCTGTAGAAGTAGTAGTTCTTTTTATCTTCATTTTCTGAGAAAAATCTCCACACGTATTATTAAAAGGAATAATTTGATTACAGCAGGTATATAAACAGATTGACGACCATATCTGATATATGATTCATCAGTTTCTTGTGATGAATCATTACAATAGGCAAGCAAATACTGTTCAATAAAATGTGCACTAAGATTTATTTCATCCATCATCGAATAACTCTTGATTGCAAAGCATTGAACTCAAACGCAACACCAAATAAATTGGACGGTTTTGAATTTCATTTTAAATAATCATTTTGCAATATTTCGTTTTCATTTCTCATTTTATCTACAAACGAAGATCAACTTCTGATATTCCTTGTGGCACTAATGCCTTTTGTTGATACTGACAGCATAAAATTTTGCGTTGCTTTATTGAGGAAAATGTTGGTAATGTTTTTCAATTTATTATTAGTTCATTCATTCATTTCAGATTTTTATTTCAACACTTGTATTATTAATTTTCCTAGATCTTTCCATCGTCGATGACAGGGGTTGGCAAGCTTCTCTCAGACAGGTGCTGGATGTCATGTAAGTGAGTGGACGTCAGGCCGAATTGATTTAATTTTGTGCCCTAATCTGAGCATGTTTGCCATTATGCAAATTCATTTATGCCACACTTTATCTCTTTCATTTTCATTTTCCCTCTTTCATTTACAATAAATATTTTTTCTTTTTTTGCAAACGTTTTCAGTTACATGAATTATTTAGCTTTCCAAAATTTAATTGTTTTTCAATTGCTTTTCCTAAACGCTTTTCAGTATAACTATCTAGCAACTTTCAATAACAAAAATGATATTTTACCCCTGTTTAAGTAACACTACATGGTGGTCATCGATAAAAAATAATGCAGCATTTGGAATTTGTTACCTCTGTAAAAGTTGGAACAGATTTAACTTATTCGGTTTTTGTCATGAATAACTTTGTAGCCGGTGAGAAACTGCACACAAGTGATACAAACAAATTTAAAGAAGGAACACAAAAATTGAAACCAAGAGAGAAAGCACTTAAAAAATCGAAAGGAAAATTAAAAGAAAGGAAAAAACTATGCATTAATAAAATATACAAGTAATATAATTTAAAACATTGAAAAGCAATAAAGTACATATTCAAAAAATAATAAGAATATAAATAGTTACCAAAGAAAAACGCTAAAAGTAAAACGGGTAATTGAAAATGAATTCTATTCTAATATTCACTTACTCAATTGACTTCAGTTGCTTGGATCGATCTTGTCTATTGGTCCGTCTTTCATTTTTCATATCTTCTTCATATTTTGTTACGTGTTTAGGCTTTAACTTGCAATACATCCTAAGTCGCATTGTTTTGAAATTAACATCAAAATAAATATGCAAACAAAAGAAATCAAAAAATAGCAGTTTTGAAATGAAATAAAATGAAAAATAAGTAAGTATAAGATAAAATTTGAATGTATAAAAAACGTTTTTATAAATAATAATCAAATGAAAAGAACTTATTTTGAAAAGAATATAATAATGTAAGTGTTTAAATTAAACTACAAGTGAAATGAATAAAAATAATTGCATCCAAAACAATTTTCCGGCATCAAAGCCAAAACACAGTATTGATGAAATCACAACCATACAGGTCTGTATTTAACATAATTAAAGTATGAGAAAAGTTCTCCCTTTCAAAGTTTCTGTAGCATAGAATTATAGATTAAAAAACTATGGATAACCAGACACACATTTTGTCTGTAGTTCTGCTTTATGTGGTCGGCGTCTCCAATGTTCTAAATATCTGCAAAAATGGCAAACATTCAAACAATTGTTCATCATACATGCTCGTCCATCTTTATGCATGCACTACAACTTACAAATAATATGCTAAATTGAGAACAGTATTTTCAAGCAATAACGAACAAAATAAATAAATGCAAGTTATCATAATAGCCGTTTTCTCATCATTGCTGCCTATCTTATTCATTTGAATGTGTTCTTAGCCACAATGAATTAGTTACAAAACATTAAAATAAAATAAACAAAAGAAGACGTATTTGTTTTCTGTACTCTTAGGGAACATTTTCGGGAAAACGCCGCATTGTTACATAAAAATTTCAATTCAAAATGCTGTCTAATCTAAAATTTTAAAACATATTAATATATGGTAATCTAATGTATCAAATGTAATCTAATCTAATGTATCTAATGTAATCTAATCTAATCTAATGTATCTAATAATATCTGTTTTGATTGATATCTTTATGTAACAGCGGTTAAGCCAAACAAAAATGCAACTTCCTTGAATAGGCGGCGTCTTCTCTTCATTGTTCTCCATCTTCCCTTTTTTGTGCTATTCTAAATTATGATGAATCATTTTTATGAAATAAAAATAAAATTAACAAACAACTAATAGATCGGTTTTATGTATGCTCATCCAAGTTTCTCGTGAATGCATCGTATCGTTCAGTCGCCGCTAGCCGATATAGCCTAAATTGCTTCAAATAAAGCTCAATCAATGAACGTTATCTAATGCTACTGCAATTCACGTTAGTCAAGTAAACATTAGCATTATTACTGATAAGACTACCTTTAGAAAAAGTTAATTTGCATATTTGGCAAACAAGTCCTCCTTGCACAGCGTTGTTAGACTTAGTTTAACTTCACTAAACCCCAACGTTGCAAAATCTTTGTTTTCTGAAAATTATTTTCAATTCATCTCTACAGTGTGACATAAAATTTTCAATTTAAGATGGTCATGAATGTCAAATATTAAAACGTATTAAATATATATCCAATTTATAACAGACTAGACTAACTGCTGAACATTTTTAATAAAATACACAATCAAGCTCTATTATAAATGCACTTGAAATTGCAAAAAATTATTGACAATATATCTAATGTCAGTTTGATATCATTCTGTCATAGCAGTGAATAACTAATTCAACTATATATATTCAAGCACTCGCAACTTACCAAAGCAACGCTCTTCCCGTCATAGAGCTGTTCACAATCTTCCATTCTTGTGCTGTTCTAAATCATGATGCATAAATCACAAGAAGAAATAAAATTCAAATAAATCTCTTTTACGGTTGTTTGTCCAGCTTTCCAGTAAAACAGCCTGATGAAGAAGCGCCGCACATTGTTAGCTTACAATTCTTTCAAATGAAGAAGCTCAAAAGCAAACAAATACCACTTGCATACAAATTTGCATGTTGTTCGCTTCGACGGCCAATTGTTATAAACAACGCTCATTTGTAATTTGCATTTGAAATTGGGGTCAATTTTACAAAAATTATAAAAGTAATGGAAGAATTAATGCCTCGTTTAATAATGTCCAACGTATAATATTAATTTACAGCAATTATATTTCCTCAATATTTATATTTTAAAATTTCAATTATAAAAAAATATATTTTAATGATAGTGCAAGCAAAGATGTGTTGAATTGTTTGTTGTTTTAATTAGAAAATTAATTTTTATCAAAAATTCAAAATCTGTTTGTTTTAATGTCTGTCATAATGTCGCTGATAAAAAATGGCTTTCTGGTAAGAAAGTTGAGTGCAGTCTAAATAAAATAAGAAAACAGATGAGGCAAAGAAACTGAAATGTTGTAGATCAATTCTTGCAATTCTCGGCTAAAAGTATGCTTTTTGAAATATTATTTTTGTTTTCTTTTTAAGCTGTTAAAGTGATAATTTTAGAAGTGAATTGTAATGGTCTGAACAAGCTTTTCTGCTTAACGCAGACATTGCTTATAGTTTGGATGGAAATGAATCCGCACCAATTGAAAGAGCAGCAAAATATGCATTGGTGAAAAATTTCCAAAGCAACAAGTAATTGAAAAACTCATTCAACAAATTGACGCTAATAAAAGGGAAGAATTATTATTGATCGATAATTGACTTTAATTGTGTTTTATTGCGTTGTAATATGCACGTACGCTTGGGATGCAATGTAAAACAGTTGAGAGCTTTCAGAAATGAAATGGCTATTTTGATTGAGCACATTAGACAACAATATGCAACAACAATAAATGAATAAATGAACATAAAATACAGTTAAGTCGTTCATTTATTTTTTTATTTCATCTTCTGAACAATTTGAACTGATCGAATTCACTACCGAATTATGGGAAATATTATTTTACATTTGTTACTAGAAGAATTTTATTGTTTTCTTTAAATATCACAAAATACATTCTGAAATAGATATTTGTTAAAACGCCTCACGCTGACACGCATGCACAACAGAAGACATAACAATTGTTCCAATTAATGCCGACCGAATTAATATGAATTCTTTTTTGTTTGACAAAAGTCGTATCATTCAATCCATTCTGCTGGAATCCATTGCTTTTGACTTTTCAATGATTCGAAAGCATCTAATAATCTGAAATTGTGAAAGAGCGCCGTTTCAATGCGTTTTTATTTAAATGAATATTTTATATAGATATAAAGAGCTCATCTGATTTTGAAATTTTATCACATTTTCTATATGCTTACTTCTAATTTACAACAGATATTCAAAAGTGCTTTCTTTTTTCGTTTTATGCTTTATTTGAATTAATTTTATTATCAAACATTTTCCTACAGCTACTAAAGGATAGAAGTTTTAAGACAAAAATTTAAAAATACTTTTATTTTATTGTTTTTTTCCTTCCTAAAATCCACTA
Organism: Trichinella papuae; assembly: GCA_001447755.1. Lineage (NCBI taxonomy): Eukaryota > Metazoa > Nematoda > Enoplea > Trichinellida > Trichinellidae > Trichinella > Trichinella papuae. Next base: position 4,896 of record JYDO01000073.1, read on the forward strand.
GCAGCTTTTTACTTTCAGTTTTAACATTGCCTTTGTATATTTTCAAAAAAACTTTACCTTCTGAAAGTGATTTCCGTGTTTCTGTTCACCAAAGTTAAATCAAACAAGTGGCCGTAGACATTTTTGATAGCTTGACTTTCTAAGCAAATTTGCTTTAATTCTTCATCCTAAAAATTTTTGAAGCGATAAATCTGAAAAGTATGAAAACTGTAAATTTACCGTTCGAGGTCTCAAACTATCCCGATGGATATTATAAATGTGTTTGAATTCTTCATATGGTGGTGTATCAATAAACACAATGTAAGGCATGTATTCACGATTTCGAATGACATTTATGGCCTAAAATTAAGCACGCATTATTGTAATAATTATTATTTTACAAATTATTGCATTGTAATATGAAAAACTTATGTTAAGTTTTCTTATTTACAAGTTAGTTTAAATAATAAAGTGTCAAATTTTTGTGGTTTTGATTTAACAACTTACCTGTGGTCCGCAGTCAAGTACGCACACTTGACCTTTCTTTATAACTTCTTTTATAGAATCCAATTTTGTTCCGTATAATTTTCCATTTAACTCGCCACATTCCAGAAATTTGTCGTTCTCCATTTCTTCCTTCATGTAATGATAGGACACAAAATGATATTCACGTCCTTCACGTTCTGTAGCTTTCTGCTTTCTGCTAGTATCTGAATTATTTATCGAAATAACGCTCCATTATGATCAATCATTTCACAAGTGAAATGAAATTACATGGAATAACCGTAGCAAAATTTTCAGGATCGTGTCTTAGAAGATGTGATTTTATGGTCCGCCTGCCAACACCCCTGGCCGCAATTAAAACCAATGTACGTCGTCCATATGGGCAAAGCTTAACAAGCTCTTCATATATTTGCAAACTTTTCAAAGCTGAAATTTAATTAATTTCATTACTTGAAACTTTTATCATGTCGGCACTTTAACTTACATTTTGTTTTGCTACTTTCACGGGGACTTTTTCTGTGAAACAGTGTAATTCCATTTAAAACTAAATAAAAATGAATTAAAACTTACCCTATTATATATTAAATTTATTCGTTTTCTCAGCAACAACAGATCTGTGAAATATTTACGTTTGCTTTGCAGTATTCCGTAAGATTCAAAACTTTTGCTTTCTTGCAGGCCATTCTCACAGACGCCTGACTTGCAATCATGTGTCGATTTTTGGAGACTAATAGAAGGAACTAAGCCACTTGATGACCATTCATCTACTTTTCTCGCCTTAAACAGTATTATTAACAAAAGCTGTTGTATTTTGATCCGAAAAATTAAACCTGCCACCAGTCTTGATCTTCCTTGCAACTAACTTGAAGAATATCGCCAATTTTAAATTGCAATCCAACAGCTTTCTGATCAAGTCTGCTGTCAGAAGAAGGATTGTAATCAAATAAGCATTTTAAGTAAGTCTAAATAATGAAACATCACATATCTATATTTTTTTCAATATAAAAAAACATTTTCAGCTTATTTACCTCTTTATCAGAGAAAGGCATGCATTTTAAAGCGCTTGGTACAATTTCCAATGAAACTTGTTCGCTCGATTTTACTTGATCATGAAATTCTTCTTCCGTACTTACGGGAACACCATTAACCGCTATTATGCTGTCACCAACATTCAAAACTTCTAGACAAATATAGCCATATGAATTTTTTTTTCAAATCGTTAATATAATTTTCAGATAAATAATAGAACAAACGATAACTTATATAATCACAAAATTGTGTTAGTTAAATTTTCAAAAATTATTTGATATTTATTCTTTCATGCAAATGTAATGTTGTACAATTTTAAAATTCTCAAACTTAGCTCTGCAATGCATAGGAATGTGATCAACAGTACTGAATTTACAATCAGTATATTTTTAATAATAATTAAGAGCATAAAATCATACTATGAGGCAGTGCTGAATCACTGACAGATTCGACCAACAAATATCCATCTTCAGAACGAATAGTTATGTCATTAAGCAAAGATTTTTCACACTCTTTCGACAGTTTCGTAAAACGAGAGCAGTAAGCAGTGCTCACCTAAAAGAAAGCAAAGCATGAATCAATTGGCAATTCAATTACTGGAACAATGTGAAAATGAAATAAAAAAGCTGCATACTACGTGATGCTCTTCGTTTCCCTTTTTTGGATCAGTCTGTTGTTGAACAGAATCGAAATGCTTGGCAACAAAATTGCTTCCATCCTGCAACACAGGTGAATGTTAAAATCTTTCCTTTGTAAAATGGAAACTTAATCACCATTTTTATTGATTCTGCCAAGTGTTTATCACTCAAGCTGTTGAACGACGTTTCAGCACCATATTCTAGGTTCCCAAGACGGTTTACTACATCACACAGTTTATCGCTCAACAGTTTCACTTGACTTTTCAATGCTTCAATTTCTTCACTTGATGAATACGGTTGAATTTCATCCATATTGCTCATTTTTTTTTTTATCTAAAATAAGAAAATACAATTATAATTCAGATTTTCTATTTAAATAAGCTCATTGTACAACATTTGCAATTTCAATAAATAGATGTACAAATTGTTCGCAAATTTGACCAGTGCAATATATTCTCACTTAGCAAAGAGAAAAAAGCTGGTCAGTTTTTTGTGAACAAATAAATATATTTTAAAAGTGAAACATTTGCCAGAACACATTAGTTAATAGTTATTGTTGTTGCTGTTATCTGTGCAATTATTATATATATATATATATATGCAGTATAGAATTATGAAAATATTTTTATAAAAGTGCAAGATTATCTTCGTGTTACTGTTGAACCGTGAAATGTTGATCAATATTTGTCATAAAATTAGAAAAGTTAATCTGACAACACAACAATTTGGATTGAAAGACAGCAAAATAGTTCAATCAATTTGTCTAAAGCTGAAGTGATAAGCAACAGCTTTCGATTCCACTTTTCACGTTGAAGTCGCTCTGGATGCAATGTGCAAAATCAATATGAATAAAAATCAATGTGTGAAGCAAAAAAAAAAAATTAAAAATATATAAATGTGCACACCTGTGTTTTTACGATTTTCAAGATTGTTAAATATTTGCAGCTGAAATGTTATTTCACTGTTGACACAGAAAGCTGTTAAGCAACGATAAAGCGGATTGCTACTGTTCAATAACGCTTGATCACTTCTATTCAAGCAGTCAGAACTTTGTTATTTAGAGAAGAGGTGAAAATTGAATGACAGGTTTGCTGATTGAAGTCGCTCGAAACAATTCATTATATATAGCAGTAAAACAACAACAACACCAACACCAACACCAACAAGTAATGGCAGTAGTTCCTCTTTTATTTAGCCAAGTTGAAATATATCAATATCCAAGTCTGAAAATGATGCACATGAATTAATTTTTGTCCATCCAGTTGGGTTCGTGGTGCTATTTCAAAAAGCAGATGCTCACGATCCTTTATTAAGATTGATCCACTTACTGACAGACGTTTCTCCAATGAACCTGCAGTTATAGTAAAAACGAATCTGCATCATATAAAATTTAATTATTGCGATTATTGGCAAGAAATGTCGTATCGATCCGACAAAATGACGCTGGCCAACCTAATCAGTACAACCTTTCATCAATGGAAAATGCAATTATAATTCAATTCATCACCGACCAAGTTCATCATTGTAACAGTCTTTCTAGCTTTGCAAAATATTAGCATTAAAAAAAAAATAAATGTTCTGTTCTTATAAAAGTTATGCAAACGATTAAAACTATGTATAAAATTATAAAATGTTCCACTGTTTACTTTGTTATAACTTTAACACGGCTCATAATCTATAGGCTTAATTGAATAAAAGAAAACAACAAGACTAAATTTTCAAATCAAACGCACACTAACAGCTATTTTGAAGTTACTCCATTTAATAAAAGCTTCCTCTTTTAAACAATAAAACTGAAATTATACTCATTATTTTTTCTTTTAAACACATCATTTACAAAATGTTTTAAAAAGCATAATAATAAAATACAGAAAACAGTTAATTTATCATTGAACACAATATTACCTGTAAACGTAGAAATTTTTAATAAATTTAATAAATACTCACAAACTGTTTATTAAAATGCAGCATTATTACTAAACGATTGTTTATTAATTCAATATAAACAATAAATAATTCCTTTATTAGCTACAATGACATATTTCATAATTATGATATATATATATATATGTATGTACATGTGTGTACATGTAAAAGTATCTGCTTCTTCATAAATTTAACAGCTTTAATGCTTTAATTTTGCTAAAAATACAGTTCATACAATGAAAAAGTATTTTATAGCAAGTATATTGTCATGTATCGTAGTTTTAAATAAAGAGTGAGCACAATTCATAAAAATTACAGAAACAAAATAAAAAAATACCAAAGAAAAAATTTAATGTACAAAAGAAAAAAGTGCTACAATGGTAGCAGATTTTACTTCTGCTTTATTTGCAAAGTAAAATCAATAGTCACAAAGTGTACTATTAAAAAAAAATTTTTCAATTCAATTAAAAAATCTATAATACACTATTTATGATAACTTTTATTAAGATTCTACATAATAATTCTGTCCCGCAATATCCTATGCTTGCTTACACGAACAATCTGAGAACTTGAAAATAAGCACCATCTGTCATATTATTTTTCATGATCCATGGCAGATGTTCATTCATCAGACAGCTAATTGTTAACATAATTACTGTTACTTTATCAAATGAATCTATTCTGCTATGCTGCAAAAAAGTATAAGCTGCTTACAAATATAAAAACAGCATAGTTGCAAATTTATTGTCATCTTTAAGGACATTGAATGCATTGACAGGACATAAGTTATAAGTTATGAGTAGCAAGCTTTCTGATGAAAAACTAAAAGCATAATCTTTACTCTTTAAGTGTAAAAATTTAATAGCAATCATTTTCCTAAAAGAGCTATTATCTGTGAAACAAGCCTGATACAAATTATGATTACAAAAATTTGGTCTAATCATACTATAATGATTGGCATTTCAACAATAATTTGGAAAATTATTTACATTAGATTTTTTACATGGATTACATACATATATATTGGCATTAAATTATGATGTATGTGAAGCACAGAAATACAAATATCCGGTAAATAATTCCGAAAGGAAAATTAAAAATTACTCGGAAAATATTTTAATTAAACTTACCAGCAAGCTTTCTTTGTTAAGCTTCAGTTAAACTATGGAAGAGCGGTGGCAGATCAATTCCAAACACTCACAAGCGTGTATTCGGCACTGAATAAAAGCCTTTCTCTGATAGTTACTCGTTTATGCAAGTAATAATTGAAAAGAAAGCGTCATTGCTCCTTCTTGTTGGCTGAAGCAATGAGTTTGCATGGACTGATCAAGCGACGACCGCTATCTTAAGAAATTATCATCCATGCATCAGGGAGACAATTAAAGTACTGACAAATCAGCAAGTCAATAGCAGTTCAAAGCCTGCTGAGCTTATATTTAGATAGATAGATAGATAGATATATTACCCAAGCAAGCCTAGATCTACTGAAAGATACTGATTAGTATTTGCTTCTCTTTTAAGTTATAATGTAAAAGCTGCCCAGTTACTTTGACAGTATTTGTAAAATGTAAAAAGCCAAAATTATTGGTAAGCCTCTAAGGGTGTTGCAGTCGATTAAAAACTGACAAAGTTCAATTAAGCAATTAGAATGTATTTTACTCACTGTGACACGTCTTTAAGGCCGGAAATGGACCGCAATGACCATCAGCGGATGATTCGGACTAACGAATGAATGACGCCAACAAATCAAATCAATAAATAAGCGGAATATAATCGAACACAGACAGACGCGTTTAGCTTATAAATGTTTTAAGCATTTCAACTGGCATTCTGCAGTCACATGATGGAATAAATATTCCTTAACCATCTAATCGGCGCAGTTGGCCAACCACTGCCTACTTTAGATTTTCTTTAACGCTCAGCGATGTTGGCCAGCTAATCAACAACTTTCCACATGATCACAAGCAGCGCTGTTTTCAATGTCAAACAAATGCCATGCTTTGACGAAGAACGACATTGGTTTAAAATATGAGAAGTTCTCAGCTGAGACAGCCGCATCAAATTTTGCTCATCATTGAAAACCACTTCAACGTTTTCAGTAGGCATTGCTTCTTCCTTGGAAAAGCTTAATGCTGACATTGAAAAAATATGATGGATGCTACATATTCATTTTTCTTAGAAACAATGGAAAATGGCGCTTCTGAGAACCTGAAAAGACACCACTGTTCATCATGATCAATTAATTTTGCTTGCCAGCAAACAGCAGACTTGTTTTCCAACAGCATTTACATCTTTATATAGGTGCATAAATAAATAATTTAATCTCTCTCTCTCTCTCTCTCTCTCTCTCTCTCTTTCTCTCTCACTATGTATTTACTTTAGCCTTAGATTGTTAACATTTATTTGCATAGCGCTTAACTATGCTAATTTTTAGAATTTTGCATTTATCTTTAAACTGCTAAATTTATCACTCAAAGCTGCATGTAGAAAGCAAACAAACATGTCTTTAAAAGCAATTACATCCCGACAAAGTAATATTTTTATTTTATTTTATTTTAAATTTAATTTTTCACTCAGAAACAAACAAACAAGAAATGATGAACTGAAGGTGAACAATAGAACTAAGAAAGCAGCAATAAACTAATGACATTTGTGTATTAGCAACACAGGCGCCTGCTGTATTCCATTAGTGACAATTAGGTGAGTTGAAATATCTAGCTTGTTAAAATGTATAAAAGATCAATCATCAATGTCAGAGAATAAAGAATTCGTTAAAATAAAATTTGTTTGCAAAGAACTTTTCATTTTTGATAATTAGAAGAACACGCTTGTTTAATTGCTGTTTTGCATTAAAATATACCAAAACGTTTTGTCACGGCAGTTTTAGTCGAATGAGAAAATCTCAATAATTAGAAAACATAGAAATGAAACTTAAAAATAGACATATTTATTTTAAAATGAGGTTTATAAAAAGACAGTCAACGTATGCACCATTTCTCTAATAAGAATAAAATGGAAGAAACATAAATAAATATATATACATGTATTTTATTTTTATTGAATATTGGATATTGAATCGAAATTTGTTGCCGTATAATGGCAACAATGACAAAATAATTGATAATTAAATTACAGACATAGAAATTTCTCATTTGTCAAACTACTGTTATTCTAATTGCTTTTTTCATTTGCAATTATTCTTCACAATCAGTTTGCACGTTGCGTTTATTTTCCACATCTCCTAATGGAACGAACAAAACGCATGCGCAATGATTGCAAATTCATTGCAATTGCCTGTCATCTCAAACGTCCATGCTTTCCAAAGCAACAGCAATTAATTAATCAAAATTATAAACCTCTTATAAACTTTTCTGTATGAGAAAAAAAGCTATTAAACAGTCATTGTTAGTTAGCGCAAACATTGCATGATAATCATCATTTTCATCATTGCGATGCATAGTTTTTTTTAGCAAAGAATTTTTTCCTCAACAAGTCAACAATCAAACTCTACCGTGCATCTCGTTTTATTTTTACACATCTCACCACACAGATGCAACCACAATCAAAAAGCAAGGTTGCAGCTGCAAAGTTTACTAATAAAACAACAGATTGCATTTTTTTTTCTTTTCAACAATTTCACCAGAAAACCAAAAAACCAATATCTCAGCAAAGCAAACCTGGGGCACAAAGTTGCTCTGCTCAACATAAACTTAATTCAAGTTACCCAATAGTGAAAAACATGCACGTCAATAACATACCAATAAACCCTTCACAAGAGAATAACCAACCAACTGTTTTCTGATCACCCATTTGTCATAGAGAAAAATTTCCTCAAACGGGATACTGTAAATAGACTCTTGTAGGATACTGTTTTTATTTGAATCAAAAAAGCAGCTGCGTTTTTTGTATGAAAATCCCAGATGTCGCTACAAAAACCAAAAAAAACAAGCAATATCATTGGTAATGGATAACTTGGAAGTATAAATGTGAATAATGATTATATGATCAAAAAAAAAAAGAAAGAAAAGAAAAGAAAAGAAAAAATATATTCTAACCATTTCCCATTGTTTTGCAATTCCATCTTTGCAATTCCACCAAATATGGATTCGAGTAGCAAAAGTAAAAGCAAAAGCAAAAGAAAAAAAAAGACTTTTTTCAATTAATTACCAATGAACACAGCTTGCATAGAGAGAACAAATGAATGAACATTTCCCTGACTCATTACGAGGTAGATGGCAACTTCGCAATACAACTTGTACATGAGCAGCGAAATGCAACGTATGTTCCAATGATAGATAAAATGCACTAAAAAGTTGATATTAAAAAAAACAAAATGCAACTTTAAACCCGCAGGAAAACACCAAACATAAAATCAGACCTGGGGTACTGTTGTCCACAATGTATGAATTTAAAAAAAAACAGAAAAGTAAAGAAAAGTCTCAGAAAATTTAAAACCAAACCAAAGGTCTGTGAAAACTGAGGTAGAAAAATTGACAATAAAAAATGAAATTAAAAAATGCAGCAAAAATGGAAAAAAGTAATAAAAACAAGCTGCACACCGGAATTAATATGTTGTTAAAAGAGTTGAGGAAGGGGATAAACACGCATAAAAAGAAAGCATAAGCAAAGCATAGACTGTTTGTTGTCCAACATATGGTGAAATATGCTGAGGTATACTTTTAAAAAGCTATAGGAAATTTTTTTTTAAAAAACCTAATGACAAATTTCACATAAAACAATTGGGCACATGTGTATGTATGTAGGTATGTTTGTTTGTTTGTGTATGTTGGGTACAAGAAATCAATGTTCAAGAAAACATTCAACAGTTGCATTGCAACATTGGAAAAGTGTCCGCTCGTTCAGCGATGCTTTGAGTTGTATCATCATCATTATCATCATCACTATCACCATCATCCACATCATTATCGTCCAGGTGATTGAAGTTTGCATGCTTTTTCGTTATTGCTTCAACAGCATTAGAACAATTTGCAAAAATGTCATCGTTGCAAGTCTGTGCTGACAGTTTGCATTTGGAATATTCTGCATCTTCAAAGTCAACTCCTGAATCAGTCAAATTTGGCATCGATGAATATTGAATACTGTCACTGTGTTGTTTGCTATCGTATGTGGAACTTGGTGTTGCTGCAGAATTGCACGAATCATTACCGCTCAGTGTATCCACCCGTTTCAAATTTGCCACCATTGCCTGATGATGATGATGATCGACAATAACATGATGCGTCACCTCCTGAAATAAAATTTACATTAAAATAATAATAAAAAAAATCATGCGCTGAAATCTAAAAGTACTGCAGCCAGCACCTCCTCATGCTCAACTGACATATCATTCTGAGCGTCGAAACCACTGTACTTGGAAATGCCGTCATCTGACTTCAACGACACGAATGGAATTGCAGACTAAGCATTTATTAATGAAATGAGAAAAATAATTTCAAAACGAAACAAATGCAAAATCATATGCTCACTTTCAAATCAAAATCGTAACCTTCTGACATATATGGCAACAGTGTCTGCATTTCCAGACCATCACACGATCGAGCCACTGAAGATGTGCCTTGAAAATGCTTTCGAATCAAACTATTCTGACGAGAGCCAATCTCATTGGAATTGTTATGACATATGCGAAAATTTCTTCTGTATTATTAACACACGTTGAATGAGAAAAACATTTTCAAACAAAAGTTACTTACTTCGAACGATAGACCATCACCGTTATGCAAACAAGAATACAAAGCACCGCAATGCAAACACCAATCAATATGCCTTCACTGTAAGAGATGCGTTCAAAAATGACCACTTTTGGTGCAATAGCATTTGTAGTTGACGGTGGTCGCATAACAGCTGGAACACATTTCGACTCTTGGCTTCGTCCAAAAGCATTCACAGCCGAAGCGGTAAAAAAATAAACCGCTGATGCGGATAAATTAGATACTGTAACACAATTCACATCACCTGAAAACAACAACAAAAACAATACAGAAATTTCACATTATACGTGTGTAGAATAGATAGATAAAATTTAAAAAAAAAAAAATTTCCCACTTCAACATTCAAATTGCTAATAATGTTCAATGAACAAATTAAATAAGCACTTGTACATAGTGTTTGGAATAAAATTCTTTCATCATTTCACTTCTTTCTCTCATAAATAAAAAAATGAATATGAATGCATATATAATAAAAATTTCAAACAATTTAAAAATTGCAAGCAAAAATTCAAATTTATCATTGTGAAAACCAATTTAAATGAATGCTCGTTTATGTTTCAATTATCTACTACCTCTCCATCTTTAGTGTGTGCCCGCGAGGCAATGATTATTCAAAGAGAAAATGTTCTCAAATTTAAAATTTCATATTTTTCTACTGACCATCAACGGTGATCTCTTTTTTATCCGGTGAACTACTCGGATTGGAATCTTCAGCATAGCTTATGTAATACATGAGAATTTTTTCCTTGCTAGATGAAATCGCAGGAGGCCGCCAACGAAGAATCACTGATGTACTATTCAAATATTCAATAGTCAACGCTACCGGCTCTCGAGGTGCTGAAATAAAAAAAGAAAAAACAAACAATAAAAAACATTATTATCAGAAATGTTTCGTTTAAAAAAAATTAATAGTATAATAAGTAAGTATACGTACGACTTCCAGGCATGATGCAGACGATATCATCGCTGTACCAACTGGTGATGCCATTCTGCGTTTCAGCACGAACAGCAAACATGAAAGGTTTGCCTTTATCCAAATCAGTGAAAATCATTTCGTTTGTTTCGCTAAAAATGAATAGATAGATCATCTGCTCTGGTGGTTATATTGTTCAAATCAAAAACGTTGCCTTGCTTACGTTTCTCGATGATGGACATGCGCTGTTGAAATGTTCAAAATTTCATCATCACTTAACACACGACTGTAACGCACTCTGTAGTTGGAAACTTTGGCCAACGGCGGCTTCCACAACAATCTTATTCCACCCAGTGGATTTTTATCCTTGCATTGAATATTGGTAGGCGGTGGAATGATTGAATGATGCGCACTGAACTCTTCAACGTTGCTCGGCTCAACGGTACGAATCAAACGCACTATTGACAATCCAAAGTTTCCCTTTTTGTCCATCGCAGAACAAGTCACTTCATACAATGAATTGCTATCTGAATGGAAAAAATCACTCATTTTACACTATATTCAATAAATAAATAAATAAATTAGGTAGGTTTCGTTTTTTTTTATACCAAGATTGCCAATTGTGACAACATTTTGCTTAATTGGCACTACTGTAGCAAATACGATAGCGTGATTATCCGGACGAGCAAGGACAATTTTCCATTTGCTACCAACGGCGGAGAAATCTTCAACAACGTGAACCTCTATGGTAGAGTGATTCACGGAAATTACTTCAAAATTCGGAGCTGATATTGAATCTTCAGCTAGTTGTTTGGCTCGATAGCGAAGCCAAGGAAAACCAATTTTCTCATTTGTTGGATAGCCAGCTCTAGTTCTCGGCACAACTTGGAACACGTAAACACCATCAGCTGTTAAATCTGAATCAAAATATCACGTACTATTGTATGTTATTGTTAGTATTCTAATAAGCATCACTTCACATCCACATAAACAACAATCAATTAACTAACCTTTCACTGTAAATTCTTCAATAAAAGCTGGCACAACTGTAATACTTGTTTCTGATTTTTCAGACAAAAGACGATATTGAATTCGATATTCAGTGACAACTCCACGAAGAAACCGTGAATCAGGTGGATTCCATTTCAAGAATACCGTCAACCCGTCGTTCACTCCGACAACTGTAAGCAGTGCTGGCATTACAGTAGCTAAAAATTTAAATTAAAATCTTATAATTGTAATTTTGCAAGTTTGACTTGTTCTATCCGATCTTACTTCCATCCCAAACAGGAATTATAATTTCATTTGACGGACGCGTAAAAGAGCTACCCCGTTGATCGTTTTGCACCAAAGCTGATACCCAGAATGTGTAATTGGTGAAAAGCTCAAACTCTGCATGTGCACAACAAATTGCTCGACAACTTCCATATCGACAAGAATCTACAGGTGTGACGGGATAGGTATTTTCTGCACCACTTTCAGTCGGATGATAATGGATAATGTAAGCTATCAAATCACCATTCAATGTCTGCGGTTCATCCCACGTAAGGATAATTTGATTTTCAATTTGTGACACTTCTGACATTAAATTTTTTGGCCCATCATCATGAACTACAAAGGATAAAAGAAAAACAATCATTACACACGCACACAATGCTAGTAAAGTAAGAATATGTTGAATTACTGATGTTGGTAGAGTCTGGAATAAGTGCGGCAGCAGCGCTGACCGTTCCGTATGCATTCTCTGCAAAGCATTGATAAATGCCACCATCTTCTTCTGGTCGAAATGACGAAACCACCAAGTCTCTCTTGTAAACAAACATATTTTGATTTTTAGATATTTTTTCCGGTGGATGTGCTTCGGTCGGAAACAACTAAAAAATTTCCAATAGAAAACATATTAATAAAATGCTTAATTCATAAAAAAACAAAAATCTTTTCCCAAATGATTGCTCATACCTTGTGGCGACCCTTAGACAACACCCTTTCGCCATCTTTGTACCAGTAAATATCAGGTGTTGGTGTACCAATTACATTGCAAACAAATCTCACTGTTTCTCCACGGAATCCTCGTACTTCAACCGGAGGATCTACAATCTGCGGAGCCTCTGCAATAAGTTTGTATATATATTTTATTAGCTTATATTTAATTTAAAAATAAAAACAGTAATTTACTTGTCACTTTTAAATAAACACGGTAAACTTTGAATCTATTTCCATCCACTTCTACAATGCATCTGTAGAAACCTTCATCATCTTCATCGACATGTTGAATTACAAGGCTACTAACAGCTTTGAATGCTCGTGATGAAAAAGATACTTTTTCTAAAAAAAAATAAATAAATGAAAATGTACATATATAAATCAGATATAAATATATATGTATATATAACCCCTTTTCCAGTGCACAGAAACGGGTTTAGTGCTGTAATAGTAAAAATCAAAAACGGCAGGCTTGCCGAGCAGAACGGATAAATTTTGTGGTGCTTTGAAAATTCTTATATGCTCCAAAGAGTCAGTATAATTTCCTAAAACAAAAAGCATAAAATAAAATAAAATAAAATAAACGTAGAAACAGTTTATACCAGAAATGGTTAGAACAGCTTTGCGGCTAGTCGCATTTGAAGCCATGTTTGATGCGAGGCAAAAGTAAGTGCCCTGATCTGCAATACTAGCATTGACAACGTACAAAGTACTACTTATTCCTGAATTATCAACTCGAATGCTATAAATGTAAAACATAGATATGATAATAATAATTTATAAATTGTACAATAATATTCGCTTTACTGTTTAGAATTATCGCCAATGAGCCGCTGATTGAAATACCAATGAACTGTAGCTGGAGGATAAGAATAGATTGTGCAAGTGAACTCACCATAGCCGCCATTGTCAACAACGATGTCGCTGGGCTGATTTAAAAATGAGCCAAATTCTGAATATGAAAGCAAAAAAAAATGAAGGATATTTGTTTGATTAAAAACAGAAAAAGAAGACAAAAAAAACAGAATCTCAAATGATCTGAAAACGACGTACTGGCCAAAGTAAGGTTGACAGGGCCGCTTCTCAAAATTCCATAATGTCTTGACAATACAATACACTGGTAAACTCCTTGGTCTTTCTCTGAAACGTTGACAATGACAAGTGAAGAATTTTCTTTAGCATTCATATCCGACATCAGGTGGTCATTGTGAAGCCAACGACTTTCCAATTGAAAGCCGACTTCATCCACGGCTATACATTGAAAACGTACAGTTGAACCAGGTGTGACTACCGTATCTTCTGGTGTATGGAGAAATTGAATTCGATTTTCATAAACTGAAACTTCTGCAAAGCAAAAAAAAAAAAATAATTTTTTCTTTCACAATTATTTTTACTTTTTGAAATATTAATCGACAAATGTTACATATCAACAGCACTTGCACTAACATTACTGACGTGAATGTACAATGTATTTGAATGAGTTGTTAGTTAAATAAAATGCATATACATTTTATTTCTGGGAAATGTTTTCTAAAATACTGTACCACTATCAAATTCTATTCATACAATAATAATAAGAAAACTTTAAATTCAATAGAGAATAATACCTACGCACAAATAATAATAATAATAATGCAACAGTTATTGCCATTCGAGCTACAAAGTAAATTGAAACGTCAAGAGAGCAACACGAAATGATGAAAAGTGAAAAATCGTAGTCTTAAATAAATAAATAAATATATATATATATGGGTGTATGTGTGTATAATAAAAGAGAAAATATTGTTGATTAAATAAGAAAAAAATTTCCTTATTGATTAAATAACGGTGCTATTTTGATCAAATTTTAAATAAATGTGAAGAGAAAAAAAAGAATATTATATAAAATGAGCTGAATTAATAGTTTAAAGTGGTGAAAAAATTGTTCCGTTCAGTTTTTGTGTTTTCATTAAATTTTCTTCACCTCTGACACGATTTGCTTTGCTCAGCAATAGATAAAGCTAAGAGCAGCAGCAGCAGCAGCTTATTTGAATATGAAGAAATTTTCACCCACTAAGCAAGCAAACAATCAAACAAACAGATAGACAGACAGGCAGGCAAACAGATAAACCGATAAGATAGATAGACACAATATGTTCTTTCTATTATTATAATTGCAAATCATTGCAAACAGCAAGCACAGTTTAATACTTGCAACCAAATTCATTGCAATTACAATGAAGAACAGTAATGGTGAATGAGTGGAGGAAAGATATGAATTTTTGCAAACTTTGCACAACTGTTGCAACAATATACAGCTGCAAAGTTGAAAGTGAAATAATTGGCTCCTTCATGTATTTAATAATAATGCCGCATAGGCAAAGAAGAGAAGACACACATTTTCCACTTGTTTGTTCTTTTTATTGCTTGATGCGAAACAGCAACGTCGTAAAGTTGTGCATATCAAAAATGTTCGCTTTTGAAATTACAATATAAAAATGATTCACTACCATTCATCTAATCGGCAAGCAAAGCAGTGAAAGATTGTCTGGGGAAATTTTATTCTCCCAAATGATCATAAATAAAAGCAATGAATTGTGAAAATTGTCGATCCATTTTGGAAATAATAAAAATTTTTCCATTTTACAACTTTGCCCTGAAGAATTGAAAACAAAGAACAGCCGACCGACCGGCTTTGCAAAAATTGCTTGCTTCTTTGCTCAATCGTTTGCTAAATCACCACCGTGTGCAAAAACACAAATATGCATCAATTTTACAAACATTTTTTCTTTTAAATAATTTAATTAAAAACAAAATATTATTATATTTTTTACAATGATAATGGATTCCTTTCAATCCAAAGAGAAACAATTCCAGCAAGTATAGAACACTTTCCTTTGTTGGAAATTGTGATGATGAAACATATTCATTTACACTATCTCAATTAAGTGGTTGGTATTTATTTATTTATTTGGTATATTGTAGAAAGAGAAAGAGAAACTGTCATTTTCTTCCGGTTGCTTATTTAAGAAAATTATCGCTTTTTAGATCAATGAAATTGAAGAAAAAAAATACAACAGCAATTGTAAAAAAAAAAAAAAATTAAACACTACTACTGCATGTAGGTGAAAAGAAGAAAGGCAATATTACTATTGTAGAGAGGAGATTAAAGTGAATATGGAAGCAACAGTGTATAAAAATGAAAACGAAGAATGAGAATAAGAGGAAGAGGGGGAGGAGGAGAAAAGGAGAGAGGCAGAAAGAGAGGGAGAGGGAGAGAGAGAGGGAGAGAGAAGGAAAGCTCGATCGATACGCGTCGAGGGATGACTAGTGACAAGTAGCTGCTGCTAGCTAACGAGAAGCTGAAGAATGTTGTTAGGATAAATAAGAATCATTTACGCGGTAATAACATAATGAATGAATGAAAAGCTTATATATATATTAATGTTTATAAATTAAGAGGAAAAAAATTTTTTGTTAACAAAAAAAAAGAAAGATTAGAATAATTTTTGGAAAGAAAAATAAAAACTTACTTGTAGGTGGTAGTAAATAAGAGAAAACAGTTTCAGCGTTGGTTAGTGGAATGATAGAGTGCTGTAAAATGGGTGTTAATAATACAAGCGCTCCGAGCATTGTAGGCATCCAAAGATGATAGCAGAGAAATATGACGAAGAAGAAGAAGAAGAAAAAGAATGAGAAGAAATAGTAGTAGAAGAAGAAGAAGAGCATGACCGGTCGAGCTGTTGCGACTTGTGTCGAGAGCAGAGAGCAGAGAGAGAAAGAGAGAAAGAGAGAAGTAAAATGTGCTTGAAGCTGACAACAGGCCAACTAACTACACACAGACAACACACACATGCATACACAGACGCACGCTCACACACACACAAGAGAGAGAGAGAGAGAGAGGGAGGGAGAGAGGGAGGCAGAGAAATATACACTTATAAACTTTCTTTTATGCAAATATAAAGAAAAAGTTGAAAGTGAGGGTGAATATAAAATTATCAAGGGCTGATCAAGAGAGAGAGAGGATGCAAAAAGAGAGAGAGAGAGACAGTGGGAAGGGAGTTAGAGAACAAGAGAGAGAGTAAGAGTGAGAGTAAGAGCACAGCACAGCACAGCACCGCACAGCAAAGCAGAGCAGAGCAAATGAATGAAAAACAGACACACACACACAGAGAGGGAGAGAGAGAGAGAGGCAGGCAGGCAGGCAAGCAGGCAGACACAAACAGACAGACAGATAGATAGATAGATAGATAGTGAGCGAGTGAATGAGAACAAGAATAATGCAGAAAGTGAATATGAAGCACAAAGTCAGCTGGATTTGAAGCAATTTTTTCAAAATACAAACGAACGCCGCCCTGTTTGAATAAATGCAGATAAAGAAAATTAAAGGAAAACGACAACGACACCCCACGGTTGAACGTTGAATAAGCAAACAGCAAAAACGACACGATAACGATGACGATGATGATGTCGCGTCGAATCACAAAGTAAAGTAAGCAAATTGGAATGAGCAAAAAGAAAATATGAATATGCACAAATCAAGCGTTCAATGCTTGACAATTTGTACAATTTTTTGTACAATAATAACTGTTGTGAAAAAAAAAATTTTCAATTCAAATAACTACAGCTAATAATAATAATCCATGAATGCAAAAAATATGCCTACATGCACCACATCATTTGCATATTAGTGCATTATCAATATATTCAGAACTGATTAAAAGAATAAGAGAATACAAGATTCATTTTTTTACACTTAGATTTTCCAATTTGTAAATATAGCAGCTAAATGAGCTAGAAAAAATAATAAAACAATCCTGTATGTAAAGGATGTTTGTTGTATACATTGCGTGGGAAAATTACAATGCAATTAATAGATTGAAAAACTAGAATTTGAGAAATTTAACTTTTCGCCCCCCCCCCACCCTCCCCTCCCCTCTCTACTTCTTCCTTTTTATTCTATCCAAATAATAATACAATTGCTTCTTTTCGACAATTTGCCCCCTTCTCTTCTATATGTTCTTATTCTTCAACTATAATCGACGTTGATAAAATTGAACATGAAAATAAAAACGTTGCTTTTCTTTACCAAAGTCATTAACATTGTGTTGTATATTTGTTTTTTGGAAAATATTTTATTCTCCAAAAAAAGACAAAATAAAAAAATTGCAATTACAATTGAATAATTGGTTGGTTGGTATGTTTGAATGGAATAGTTGCTTTGCTTCAACTGAAAAATTGGGCTCAAAGCCAAGAAAACAATTCACGCATGCATTGAAATATAAAGCAAAAACTGCAAATCAATACTGAAACAATTTCGTTAAAAATTTCAATTCACTCACTGCACATTTGACCAAATACGGCTCACTGAAACTTCTAAATATAGAAAATAAATTTGATTTCATAAATTTCTTTTTCAATGCAATTATACATTTTTCAATTTTACAAACAAAACACAAAACAACAACATCAATCATTTACACAATTGATAACAATTATTGATAAAATATGATATATGCGGATATAGAGATTTTATCATTGATGCAATTATTATTACTGTACAATAATGGGAAAAAAGAAACCAACACTGATACAACTAATGGTTACAAATTTTGTTGCATTATGCATTATTTAGAAGAAAAACATTAAAAAAAGAAACAATTTTACATTTAGCTTGTTGAACAGATCTAATTTCCCATAGCAATGAAACGTTTTGTTGTAGCACTAGAAGCTAAAATTAAATTCAACACATGATACATATCATTTCCTGTACATTGTCTGATTCTTTTTTGCTTTATTTTATTTTTTTTATTTATTTATTTATTTATTTATGTAAAATATTTTGCAACTTTAAATAAAATTCAATTGCATATTATGAAATATGGGATAAGTTGAATTGCTTTTTCTCTGCTAATGGAAAAATGGAAAAATATTATAATTGAAATTGTTGAACGGATCATTATTGCAAGTAAACAATTCCACTACTACTACTGATGTTTGTTATGTTTTATGTGCACAGAGAAAATGAAGAAGAAGAAGAAGAAGAAGAAGAGTTTGCTTATTTGAGCTTTCCTCAAGCAAAGTCAAGTCTGGAAAAATAATAACGATTGTAATAAGCTTGAATTAGTAACAGTAATAATGATAATAATAATAATAATAATTGTATTGATGAGTAAATTTTTCACTGTAAACTCAGACAAAATTTGTACAAAACAATAGAAAAGAATTGAAATAATATTTAATAAAGAATCTATTATTCAAGATAAAAGTATTGAAATATGAAAATACAAAGAACAGATATATATACGCTGATTAAACAGACGTTCAATTTGCCAGATTGCATTTTGTTTGACGTGAACTGCACGATCGTTTTATTTTCCTTATTATTATTTCATAACAAATATTTGCATTGATTCATTCATTGAAAAATTCATAATCAACTGATGAAATAAGAAAGATTGAAACAACAAAATCTGAATAAAAATAGCAAAAAAAGAAGAAGAAGAAGAAGAGGAAAAGTTATTGCTGATTGGTATAATAAATTTTTATGCATATAAATATGAAAATTGAAACAAGGAAACAAATAATCATAATAATAATGAAAATGATAGTGAAAACTTTTGATTTTAAACTTTGAAGTTCAAAATATGTTCGAGATAAGAAGTGAAAGAAGAGCTTAATCATTTAACATTTTCTCTGCAAAAAGAGAAAGCCGAACAAAAGTGAACCAAGTAAATAAAGTTTATCAAAAAAAAGTTTATCACATCAATAAATAATACAAATGCTACAACTTTCATGTCTGAAATGATCAATTTGATATAAAGTTGTAAACTTTTTTTATAAAAGGAAAGTTTGAATTAAAAATATTTCAAAATGACAAGAAAAAATGATAAAAATATTTTAAATTTAATAAATTTCAACGATAAACTTTTGAATATGTAAATTATTTCAAATATGTTCAATCAAGAATTGTAAGTATTGTTTAAAAGGAGTATTGTGTTGCAGACATAATAAAGAAAACACGACTTTAATTTCAATATCAAGAAGCAAATTAATAGTAAAGATAAAAACCCAAAAGTGCAAAAGCGTTCATATATTCTGCTACAAAATTAAGTTGTTGTTTCAGAAGAACAAAAAATGAATAAAAGGTTTCATTTATTCCATCAATTAGATATTCAAAAATAAAAAATATTATTTAAATTTAAAAAAAAAGAAAGATAAATGTATTTGGTTTCTCCCTCCCTAATTTGCTGTTGCTGATCAAACATCATTTTGCCCGTTGGTCATATTTTTCAACAAGATAATGCTCTGATAATGTTGATTTGCTTTTTGTCAAATTGCAAAATGACTCACCACAAGCATAAATCCCTGTATAATGACAGTGTCGAAAAAAATTATTTTCACTACCAAATTCAAATGAATAAAAAACCATTTACAGTAATCGTGTTCAAAAAAAAGTAAGAATAAATAAAAAAAATTTGACAGTCAACTTCAACAAAACTAATAAATAATATGTAAATGTGCTTAAAATGTGAAATCATAAATTGTCGTTGTACAAACAGTTGCAAATTGAATAAGAGAGAAACTGAAATGGAAAAAGTTAAATTGCACTGAAAAGTTGTTCTGCAATATTATTATCATTATTTTTCTTTGCATTCCATTTATTCAAATTGATGATCATTGGTCCTAGTGGTAAACAGAAATTGAAAATGAAACAGCATTGCCAATGTTTCACAATTGATAAGATATATGATGAATTTTATTCTTCAGATTTTGCAAGAGAATATTTCAAATCGTCCCTGACATATATTCTCAATTGCAACGTACATGCAACGTAATGTGTCGTTCATTTTGATAGTTAGTTAACAATAAATAAGAAACAAATGTCAAAATTGACGATAATGAATCGAAATTCACACCAGCAAATTTGTAAAATAAAATATGATGGACATTTGAGACAACATATTAGCAATTCATTAATTTATTAAATAATTCAGACCAATTTTTGACGCATCGCAAACTTCTCTTAAAGATTTAATATGAAATCATCCCTTTGCATATATTTATATATAGAACAATTTCATTCATGTGTAACAAAAAAAAAACATTTACAGAAATTAAACATTACACTTGATTGCACATTTTATCACTGGACTATTTCAATAGTAAATGTTTGTTCAATTAAAATAACTTTTATACAAAAAAGTGAATTGATTTTATAAAATTGAAAGTGTTCCTGCAATTATAAATAGTGTAAATCAAATTCATTTATAAAAAAAACAAATGATAACTGTTTCAAACGAAAAAAGCGCATCAGAATATTGATGCAATAAAAGATAAAAATGTTCAGGTTCAAGGACAAGGAGTTTCCGGTGAAAAAACCAGTTTTCATACAACAGTAACCCGCCTTTTCCAACCCCCATTTTGACAGTAGGATAGTTGTTTTCTTGCAAAACTATTTCAAGCAATATCATTGTTTGAAAAATTGAATAAATAATTCTTGCAACACTGATCAACATGGAAAAATAAATTGTGCATGCATAGATTTACTGGCGCGTGCATGGCAAACAACTGAATCAATTTCAGCTGCAACGATAATACAACTTCAGTGTTAGCATAATGAATCAACTTCTTTTATGATCCGTCTGCCCTGGCGTCAGTCTGCTTCTTTCATATTTACAATCATATAGATGAAAAGATTCTCAAACGTCAATTTGATTAAACCCTTCTTCAATTGACATGCATGCATCGAAAAAGTAAACGTTGCGAATGTATTAACAATCTCAAAACTTACCATCGTCCGTGCAATTGTACAATTTTATCTCAATCATGCATCACCATTCCACTGCACTGTTGTCATCATGATGTTTCAATTGATAGAATTCAAAAAAAAATGAAATGAAAAACTCGTGCAGACAATTGAAGAAAAACAAAACTTCAAATCAATAATTCTTCACAAATGATAAGTACTTTTTTGTTTACTACTTGACCATTTTTAAGTTAAATTTACGAAAATTACAGTATAACTAATTGAATTTTTTTCTTCTATTTTTCAAACATTTTCTTAATAAAATAACTGCTGATGTAACTTTACTCTTCTTTTTTTCTTGATATTGCTTAAATATATTTTTTTTGAAAAAAAACATACGCAATATTTGCTTCAATTAAGTGCAATAATGTTGTTCAGTACCGTGTGTCGTCAGTTCAGTTCAGTTCCACTGACAACTTTCAACAATGGAAATAGTTTTCAAAAATTCATTAATAAAAAGAAAATATGAATAATATTTTGAGAAGAAATTGAAAATTCTCATCATCGTTGCTGACTGTCAAACAACCGGTGCAGTGTGTCAAAATTTGTCGAATAAATAATTCCAATATTGAAAAGGCATCAATTATACGGCATGGATGTGAGAAGGGCTCTCGTAATTTTTGCCAGTGAATTGGAAACATTTGCTTTTTATTCATCCCATTCACTTTGCAAATCAAGCAAATGCAAAAGTTTATAGAGAATCGAAAAGCAGATTGCAACTATTTTGAATGCTTGCAACTTTCTATTTTTATTCTGATCCAAATTCTTTGATTAAACGATCGTCAAACTTGGCTGACATGCCGCACCTCCCATAGTTTGTCTGGCCTTTGTGATTTCACAGCGGACACTGATTTCAGTGAGCACTAAATAGTTTCCTTCACAGCACTGCACAGCCCCGCCCCGCCTTTACCTAATTTTGTTTCTTCTTCTTCTTCAATATATTACTATTATTGTTAACTATTGAATGTGTAAAAGAAAAAAAAAACATAATTCAAGCAACAATTTCAATAATGGATAATATTTAAAAAACAAATAAATAAATAGAAATCAAGTACAATTTTTCGATAATTCTATAAACCAGTTAAGTTATAAGTGACAATGAACAAGCAAGCAAATGCGCGCATCTTCTTCACTTTGCAACAACTGACGCTGCACATATAAATCTGATAAAAATTATTACTTATCACATTTCATTTAATTTTTTTGGAAAAATAAACATTTAAAATAGTTGTTATTTTTAATAAATGAAAACAAAAATGAAACTTGTCCAATTTAATGCGTTTGAAAAATTCAATTTTTCAATACAACGCCCCGTGGAAGTGGAGTGTGTAGAAAGCAAATTAAAGCGGAAATCATGTTCTCTCTTTCATCTCACGTGTGTACTGGACAACAGAGGACAGACAACTGAAGAAAATTGTGCACTCTTGCACAATCGATATTCGTTGAAATGAAATTATTATATTCTTTTTATTAATTTTACCGCCCAAGAAAATCAATTTCCCCAGCACTGGCAAACTTTCAAAAATCACACAAAAAGCTCCAATATTTTCTTTAAGCAAACTTCAACTTTGGACCATAAATCGAAATGTTGTGGGTGGAGCGAAGGGGGGTGGGAGAGGGAAAACAGGGCTCCTTTGTGCACAGCACAGCACAACAATGGAAATTCAAATTTAAATAGGGAACCTCAAAAAATAATTGTACCTGCTAAACATTGAACGACACACTTTTCTTTTCAAAATATCCAACAACAACAACAAAAAAAAACAATTTCCACCTTTGCTATTTTTTATGTTCTGTTTTGTTAGTTTTACATTTTTCTTTAAAAAAAATAATAATAACTTAACCTGCGTTCATTTAGCCTTGACAACAACAATTGAATTTGAATTTGAATGAAAGCAAGAAGAAAAATTCACAATAAGAACCTTGCAAAGTGGTGAATGAGTGAGTGAATAGGATGCAGACTGTAAATATTTGGTTTTTCTTTTTTTTTTCTATCCACACTATACAAATAATGTATTAATAATCAGAGTAAATTATTCAATTATTGAAAAATATCTGTGGTGCAATATTTAATAAAGTTCGTATATCCATTAAATTCCAAATAGGATGAATTCCTGAATCGTTGCGATTGTTATGGTGTGCGTTGTTGATTAAGCGAAAAGAAAGAACTGATGATGAAATAATGAGAAGAAAAGTTAAATTATAGATGCAATAATGTTAATATTATTTTGTAATTAATCAAGTAGCATACTTGGTTCGACGAATGCAACAATCAGAAATGAGAGGACGAGTCGATGGATAGTGTAGAAATAGTGATGACGCTGAGAGGTCAGGATGAAATGGATCAGTTGTTTCGATATTGCGATAATGCCAATATAGAATTGCATGATAACAAGCGAAACTTTGTCCAACGTTGGCAACAGCAATTGAAAATGCAATCCATTTGATTGCTACAAAATTTTGAGACAACAATAAATAAATGATGAGTGAACAGATAAATAAATAAATTTGAAATATATGCATGTGAATATTTTTTATGTGTGTGAGAGAAGATTTTCAAAGTTTCTAATTTTGTTTGTTCAATTTTTGCAAAGCATCACATGCAGAATAATGGTTAAGTAAAGATCAAAAAGAAAAAAAAAAGTTGGCAAGTGAAAACATCACGTCGAGAGAAACGCGAGAGTGATCAAGTAAAGTCATTCTCAACAAAGAGAAAACGGGTCTTTTAATAAATTGCTAACAATCAATCAAACAGCCGTGGTGGCGCTACACTCGTCAAAGTTGGAAGAGTAAATGATAATCAAGTTCCTACTTGGTTTTGTATGGTAGAATTGTTTCAAAATTTTCAAATGTCCACTGATCGTCTTCAACCAGCAACAACAGTAAGTTTGATTGTGGCAAATTTATTTGCCTCTTTTCCTTCTTTGATATGAATGGATATGAATGATCCTGCAACGGGTCAAATAATAAAAATTGAAGAACAATATGCTGACCACCTGATGACCCCGAATGAGAGAGAAAGAGAGAGAGAGAGAAAAAAGAATAGAAGAATATACTTTTCTCCAAGTTCCCCAGTTTCATTACAATAGACGAACTGTTGATATGAGAAGAGCGACAGTTTTCGACACAAGACTAGTAATACGTCAGAGAAACATCGATCTACAGAATGATATGGTGAAAAACAATGACAAATCAACACCATTCAATGGACAATCAGATTGTGTTGTTCGTTTATTAAACCGCTTCAAATATATTACCTCTCCAATTTCCAACTCACTTCAGCTTGTTCAACCGTATTCAATAACAATATTCTTTTATTATCATATTGAAACTCATTTTTCCTTTCAATCATACCAATCTATTTATTATTTCATTGATTTATAAAAAAAACAACAACAACATTTACACTGATGCTTATACTCGGATCAAGAAATAATGTATAATTCTGCAAAAATCTATCAATAACTGAAAGATTAATAATAAAAGATGAAAATTATGGAAATTCAAATTTCTGTTCAACTTGTCTGTACACTTCAAATAGAGCAAAAGAAGTTCTATCAACATAAATAAATATATATATATCGCATTGTCGAAAGATAACAGTTCTTAACACAGCTTTCTCACTTCACTGAAGCTAATATTGCTTACACTGATGATTTATATTTAAAAAAAGTATAATTTCATATGTACTATAAACTATAGTAAAAAAGAATTCAATATTTAAAGATTTATCCATAGAAAAACACCATGCATGCATGCACGAATAAGAAAAAATCAGTAAATTTTCACAATAAATTGTTACTTATACTCACATTGTTACTTCTTTTTTCACAGGTAATGTGTTGTTAGATGGCATAGAATGTGTGATAAAAAAAATGGCTAAACTTTTCCATCAAAAATGTTTGAACGCATGATATTGAAGATCGCAATTATATTGCACCATGCATAAGCAACAAGTTAGTAGTACATTTATGTTGAAAATTTAACTTATCAATTTATAAAATTGAAAACAGTGCCAAAACGCTGCTGGAAACTTTCTTCCCATGGATCACTGACCTTGTGTTTTCTTTTTATAAAACATGCATCCATCGTACTCGTATTAATCACATTTGCGCAATTTACATTATTCAAACATATCAATCTATGCCTTCAATTCAATTGCAATGCCTTGAGATAAATATGCAAATCAGTTTAGATAACAAATATTTACTTTTCTCAATTAATAATGAAAAGCTTAACATACCCTGCTGTTGTGCGTAATAGATGTTCACAGTAAGCAATTTAGCATAATTCACTTTCATTTTTCCATTTTAGCCATCCAGTCAATTGTGCAGCTCCTGAAATAATTTATTTCAATTTAAAATTTTAAAAATTAATCAAATCTCTGAAACAACGTACCATAGCTTTGTGATAATTGAATACAAATGTAATAAAAGATTTGTAATTTTAAATTCAATTTTTCATCAATTAATGCCTATCCATTCTGATACAGTTACAAATACTAACCACTAGTAATATTAATAACTTTCACAGAACATTAATTACACAGCTTGTGACAACAATATTCTTGAATACAATTCATCATCTCACTTAATAACATCAAATCAATGAATTTATATGTTGAAAAAATTTTCACTATACTTTGCATTTGCACACAATTAATTACATTCAACGCCGCAATCTAATTATAACTTTCATCACTGCACTACTTTCTATTTCCAGTGTTGTAAATGAACAGTGAAAATTTGCATAGCAAAAGTATTACTTCAAAATGAACAATAATAAAAAGGGCGAGAACATTGAAAAAGCGGTCTTAAAAAATATTTTACAGAAATCACATTAAACTAAGAACACATACTGAGAAAAAACAATGAACATTGTATTTACTGTTTTCAAGCAGATTATTTATTCCGGTAATAATTAACTTATAATAATAATAATAAATACGAGTTAATATTTATAAAATAAATTTAAAAGACCTGCTATCTGCGTACAATTTCAGAAAGCAAATTATTTTTAAAAAAATGCTAAAATAAAAGCTGACGAATATTAATGCAAACAAAAAAAAACATGGATATATATAACAATGTTTTTAAATAAGCTTGAAATGCAAATAATAATCCCAGAAACCATGAGCTTGTTATATGAACAGGCACAGATTAAAAAAAAAATAAATAAAATAAAACTTTTCAAGAAATCAGCTTCGGCTGAGAGACTGAACTGGTGTAGTTCGTCGTAGTTGGTCGCTCAGTGTTGCTTCGATTAGCCTGCGTATTAGGATTCCTTGGTTCTGCAGGTCTGTTTTTGCGACGTGCATGCGGCTTTGGAAAAGCACTGTAAATACATTCACGAAGTTCACTTCTCGGTACGGATCCTTTGCTAGTATTTCCGGATGTTCCTGATGTGGCGGAACTTTGTGATGCGGATCTGGTTTCAGCAGCCTTTTTCTCTTGTGGAGGAGGAGGAGGCAGTTGTTGTTGTTGCTGTTGTTGAACCCTACGAGCAGAACCCGTACTAGTAGTGTTGCTGCTGTTGTCAGTAGTTGAAGAATTTTTTGCTTTATTCGGCTTAGCTCTTGCCGCTGAAGCAGAGCGCAGCTGAGCAGTTGCAGATTCGCTAGATTTCGGTTTCGGCATTGCAAGTTGAATAAGAGAATGAATATCCGTAACTGGGCTGTTTGGTGCTTGTTGTATTTCGTTGCCTTCGTCGGCAAATGATTTCACCACTTCATCGCCCACAGCTGTCTCATATGCAGGCTTTGAAGAATTTGACTGTTCAAATTGTTGCGTTGAAACTGCTGGAGTTTTGCGATTAAGAGATCGCTGAATCACTGATGTCGACTTGTTCGGTTGAGCTGACTGAATGCAACTTTTCAAATCTAACAAATCAAAGCCAGTAGCTGCTGGCTTTACTTTGGTTTCAACATCGATCGTAAGCGCACTGAGACTTGACGCGGCACTGAGACCACCACGGCTAGATCCTTCGTAATTGTAAATGCGAGGCAAGTCGAAAACATCATCCCCTTTAGCTAGTAGTGGTTTGTTCGCAGAACCATCAGCTGGCAATGATGGACTGACCAATGCTGACTGACCAGGCGAATCAGGAATATCGCTTGGCGATACCAACGCTGTTGGATAATAGCTGTATTCTGAATAGACAGTGCTGTGAATGGATTGCAATTCACAACTGTTCAACGACTGCAAAGAGCTGTGTCTTGAAAACATCATTGGCGTGAATACAGGTGCACCACCTACTCCCTCTCCACTTCCACTTCCACATACTTCAACTCTTACTCCATCACCGACATCACCACTACCACCACCAACACCACCCCCACTACTGTCACCACCATCACCACCATTTCCATCGATGGCACCACCACCGTCACCAGTTTTCATCGCTTTCGCTGATACTACTGTAACTGCCGTTTGTTCTTTTTTCACCACCGCCTCCGCAGTTTTGTCCATTTTTGTTTCATTTTCAGCTTTGCAAGATTCCTCTTGAACTAGCCCTTGATGTAAGCTAGTTAAAGAAGAACGTCGAGAAAGATGAGCTGGCGTGCCTTCGACTGCAAATCGTTTCAAAGTTTCCATTGGTCCCGCTGACTCTTGGTCGACCAACGATGGTCCTGAAAACGATGGTTCCATCAGATCAGTAGTCTGTACCGTGAGAGGTGATTCTAAAGATTCTTTAGAATTTATCATCAAACGACTATCCGGCTCGAACAGACGTCTCAGTGTCGCTGTTCTTGATTGTCCAACTTCATCCAACCCATGGCGTCGACTCGGTGGCGATGAGGAACCATTTCTAAGCATCTCACCTTCAATGGATCGATTGGCTACTTTCTGCACGAATGTTTGCAAATTTTTCAAAGTAGCTGAACTGGCGAGTCGAATAAGCGCGTGCTTGGATTGAGTAAGAGTTTGCAGCAGCTCAACTGCACCAAGTTCGCAGAGAAGTTTCTGTTCCTGAACTGATGAATTGGACAAATTCCATAATGCACCGCAAGCGTTGCTGATCACTGTCAAACTTTTCGCGCCTAAATGTTCCATCAGTACTTGATAGCAGCCAGTCTGGCGCAACACTGAGCGCCATTCTTCACGATCAGCAATACAGGCAGAGATATTTCGCAAAATGCCACCACAGTTTTCCACAATAGCGTTGTTACCTGCGGCGGTGCTACGTTTCAATGTTAACGCAAGAAACTGCACTGCTTGTGGAACTGTACAAACTTCCATTTGATTCTCAGCACAGTGTGAAGTTAGATTCCACAGTGCTGACAAAATGCTTTTCAAAGTTGTCTCTTTTTTCGATCTCATTGCTGCCTCAGTGAGCAAAGCTACAGTATGATTCTGTTGCAAGGCTGCTTTACTGCTATCTTCCGCTTTCCAAGATAAATTGCGCAATACGCTAGCAAATACCTTCAAAACAAAATAAACACATTTGAGTATGCAAATTATAAATTTAATGCAAAATTTCATTAAGAGATTAATTTATTTGCTTGAAAAATACACTTCAATGAATTGAGCTATGTGAATAAATTGTCAAGTCAGTCCAATGGCAAGGAGAGACCAAACTAGAAAAAGTTGCGAACAAAATGAATGAAGCATGCAAAAATACATACCTGCTTCAAATCATCATCATTGGATCGAATCTGTTCATTGACGGTTCTCAAAAAATTCATATTGCCGCAAAGAACTTGCTTGCTTCGTGCAGCACCAAATGTCAAGTTGGTCAATGTCATTCCAATATATTTCCGGCATAAAATATGATTTTCCGGAGGTTCAGTTTTAAAAACCAGCTGATCCATAATTAGCGCTTCACAAATAGACTCCAAGCCGCCTGGATGTTAGAATGAAATATACATATATATACATACACAATAAATGTTCACATTATCTTATCTAACCCTGCCATACTTACCAAAGAAACAAGTTGCTGAACGATTGTCTTCTTCAAATGACCATTTCATCAACGAAGCAATTGCTGATAAAACCTCTTTTTCAGTAAGCAGCAGCTCTGAAGCAACAAGAATTAAAATAATTCAACAGAACAACAATTAAAAAGAAATAATTTAAAATGGAAAAAAAAAGAAAACTACAATACATACTAGATTTCGAAGAAGTGCAGCGCTGGAAGCGTAAATGAAGCACATAGAGGCGAATTTTTTCAAGACAACGAAGAATTTTCAATTCACGATGCTGAGCTGTTTTTTCCTTTTGAAAACGAGCAATATTGCGCAAAGCTTCACTAGCTCGATGAAATACTTCAACATCTTCACTAGTCGGCTGTACAGCTGACACTTCAGATGGATGCAGCAGTCGAATAATCAATGCTAAACAGCCTAAAACAAACATTTCCATCAAATTATTAACTTTTCATATGTTTTATATGAAAACCAATTTTGAAAATAAAGAAAAGTATAAACTGATTTTAAAACAAATATGCACCTTTATACAACACAAACAATTTATTTATTACACGATAAGTTTCCACAACCTATTGAAAAAAATGACAAAAAGTGAAATAAATTTCAATAAACTGCCCTTCGCTGTATTACCTTCATAACGTATTACAAAATTACTGGCACCTTCATTTCAAAAATTACTGTAGGTTTCCAGATTAATAAGCATTACAATTGCACACAAAAATCTTCTACTTTGTGTGAAATTGCCAAAATCCAGATGTGATGTGCAACGAAAAATCATTTCATTAATATTTACATCAGTTTCAATGGATTATATACAGAAGTGTGTAACTTTCTATTCAACTGCTTGCAGTTTGTAATTTAATTAATCGACTCTATTAATTTATGCTGTTTTACATTTTTGAACAAAATATGCAAATATTTATAATATCAAGATGAATTAAAGAATAATAATTATAAAATTTCGCAATGAAATATCAAATGAAGATACTACGTAAATATAAGTATATATAAGATTGTCCTGATTTTCAATAAATGAATAAATGAATATCATCAGAAAGTATCATTATTGCACTGCCCAGTCGTTGATTCAATGTGCTCCAAAAATCTGTATATTATCATAATCACATATTAAACAATTTATTCAGTTAAAATGAAGGATGTCTGTGACAAGAAAACCAAAACAGTGCCTGCTAGTAAATTTGAACTGGAAAAAATTCTGCAATTTTTTCACCGGTATACAAAACGGTATCTACTGAACTTTAGTGCATTGGTGACCGTTTTTTGTTTTTCAGACACAAGTTTCACTGCATTCTCCAGCCTTGATTCATAACAGTGACACCACCCAGACGTAACCCAACGTTCTGACCGAGTGTTCATTAAACGGGACCCGTAAGCATGTATAAGGAAAGAACAAACATGAAGGTTAACCAAGTCAGTAGAAATCTGACATTTTACATTTGCACTTTCCAGTGTTTTAATGTTGCATAACTAAGCAATTTGTCAAATTCAACACTAGAAAAGCAAAAAAAAAAAAACAACCCCCTCCCCCCTCAAGATTTCACCAATTATTTTTAACTACAAACTGTTTTATAGGTTTCGTATAGATCTACTTCTCTGTCTTGAAATTCTTTGTGAGTCATTCAAATAAATAAATATATATATACATACATATTTAATATAACTTTAGAAAAACAAATAAATCAAACAACGTAATAATTACCTGATTCTCGCAATAAAACGCAATGTTGCGCGTCTCTTGACATGCGAAGAAACGTTTCACTCGACTCTCTACGGCCCTGCGTGCTGAGCATAGATAGCAAAGAAAAAACGATTTCCATCTAAAGTGTTTAGTTAATTAATGTTGTTTGTATTAAAAATGTTGACTATATTTTTTTCACTTTATTGTTAACGGGAACGTCGACAGATCCCACGATACTCTGTTGACGGTCATCAGCATTAGCAGATACAATTTTCGGTCGACTTGGCGAAGCTATAAATAAAAAAGCAAAAG
The DNA here is from genome assembly GCA_001447755.1 of Trichinella papuae. NCBI lineage: Eukaryota > Metazoa > Nematoda > Enoplea > Trichinellida > Trichinellidae > Trichinella > Trichinella papuae. The sequence continues at coordinate 36,329 of JYDO01000073.1, forward strand.
TTGCACAGTTTTCTATTACATTAGAACAAAAATCACAACCACTACAGCAACTCATCTTGACTTACAAGATTCAACATCAGACTGTGGTGCCAATTTGGACGCTTCAGAACTGTTGGAACAAACCGGGCTTTCTGTCATGATGCTTCAGTATTCATACAGTTCAGAAAAGCTAATATGCTAACAAACAAAAAAAACAAACAATATAATTCTAGTCCATTCAATAAAACTTATTTACAAATTAAATTATTTTTAAAAAGCATAAGTTTACAGTAAAATTGTACAAAGACAGCGCTTTGTAAAAGCATGGTAATAATTCTGATAATTACAATAAATGCATTCACAATGTTTTGTTAAATATATTTTCGTTGTACTACTGCAAATGCAATTGTACTTTGGCAAAATTTCTAATTGCAATTGATCAACGCAAAATATTGTTTTGTTTGTCATTTTTTGAAAATATTTTTTAACAAATAAATGATGATTCACATCATGTCAATTGTAAAGCACAACATTAGTACATTAGAAAACATTTTGAACATAATTAACATTCGTGGAATGCAAGTGAAATTGTTCCATAATTCAACAGTTCCATTTTTGCCACGTGTAAAACGCATTTTAGCCTAATTCTGTAGAATAAATTAACCAATGAAACAGAAAACCGGCAATATAAAGCTGCACAGCAAACACTTGCTACATTCATATATTTCTGCAATGATTTACAACAAGCTTTTCAACAAATTGATTGTAGTAAAAATAATCAAACAACAGAACAGATATAATATAAAAATAAAAAAGTTGTCCATTTATCGGTTTTTGATTAAAATTTAATTTTACTGATTTTTAATAAATTGAAAAATATGTGCTAATAATTAAACTATGAATGTCTGACTTTCAATTATATGAAAAACTGAAAGACTGACTGCAAGTGTGGTAATAAAGAGAGAATTCAATTTTCAATCATCTACTTCAGAATTCTTAATAATAAAACAATAAAACCGCAAAGAAAAAGTGCTTTTAACTGAATAAAAACTGCAGATAAATATGGATAAATAAATGTTGATATAAATACAAAAAAAAATTTTTATAATACATAATAACTTATGATTATGATTATGATTATTATTATTATTGCAGATGATCATTTTTGGCTTATGATAAAGTAAGAAGCGGGTCAGCAGCATGGAGATGATAATAACATATTGACCGAGTAATTGTGAAGAGTGCCGTATGGTATATAGCAAGGTCGCGGGATTGCTTGAACAGTGTGTTAAAGGGAAGAAAAAGCGCGCCCGGTTGCGTCAAGTTCAAGTACACGATCGCGCCAGGCGCCGACCACGTCAATATAGCCTGCACCATCACAGCTGCACATTAAATGACCCAGTTCAATAGCCTTTCACAGTTCTCGTTGGCTTATATTTAAAATAGTAAACCAAGAACAAGAGAAAAGTTCCGTATTTTTAGACTATGGCCGATGGTACACCAGCTAGAACCATCAGCGTCATCGTCAGTCCAACAAAGCCAAAGCAGCCAGCGGATGGAGAATTGCTGCTATTACGCCTGGGCGCTATACCTGGTCAAAATCGTATGTCTTATCCAAGAGAATTCAAATTAACTGCGATAAAATATTTTTACGAAAATGGTCGCAACAAATACAGAACATGCAAGCAATTCCAAATTACTAAATCTATGCTCAATGGTTGGCTGCAAAAAATTGACAAAATTCAGCAAAGTCGACCAGGCTCATTGAAATCCGGAAGAAGTGGTCGTAAGCCACAATTTCCAAACGTTGAAAAGGAGCTGTTCCACGTTTATCAATCGCACCTAGATTGCGGCAAAAAGGTCGGCAATCGTTGGCTACGTGAAACTGCTAAGCTAATTGCGCAACGTACTTGTCATCCAAGTGAGCTGAACGGAATGTGCCAATTTTCTGAACGTTGGCTTTGCAATTTCAAAAAACGATACAATATAAATTTATCCAAAGATTGGAGTCAAGCGGAATCGTCAATGTCAAAGAGTCTGATTAGCACGACAGATGCGGTTGACCAGAGCTTTTCACCCGCCACAGATGCCGATCCTCAACAAACCAATTTGTCAATGAACAACAAAGAAGAAGTCGAATTTCCACAGTTTGTCGATTCAATCGATCAGCCCAGCTTAATGTCTGCCGATGCAGGTAAGCGTGGGCGTAAGGTACAATTTCCACAAGTGGAAAAAGCATTAAATCAAATGCTATGCGAAAGACAATTGGACGGAGTGAGAGTGACCAATCGATGGCTACAAGACGAAGCAAAACGACTAGCAATACAACTTTGCCCACAGACATTCCACGATGCTTACAAGTCGGCCCGGTGCATGTTTTCTGAACACTGGCTGCACAATTTCAAAAAACGTTACGGCATCACTCTCAAGCACAATGTAAAACAGATCGCTAATGCCGTCGAACCAAACTCACCTCAGCTTCCAACAGTCGATTGGAATGATTCAGAAGTAAAAATTGATGATTTGCCAACAATGGTGCCGTTGCAGAATCTCAACAAACACTTGTTCTCAGTCAAAGTGGCCGAATGGTATACTCAAATGCAAGCAAATGGAATATACGACTGGTGCCATAATCAACAACAACAACAACAACAACAACATCACTTTGCAAACATCACAACAATGCCAACGATCAGCAATGAAAACCTCAACTCTATTGTTCCACAAACTTTATAATCAAATTGCTTTACTTCTCAACTTCTTTGCATTCCAGTTCTTATTCTTGCAAACTGTTTCCACTTTTCCCTCTTACAAATTGGATTACTGTCGCGATGGAAGTTTACGTTGCTAAGCATGCATTCTAAAACTGCAGAAGCTACAAAGACCAAATTCTTGAATCAGGTACGGCTAACATGGAACTCATAAAGTCGCTCAGTAATTTAACTGCACTTTGAAGCATAGTTTATTTCGTAGGCAATTTCAAATTTACCTTATTTCAAAATATCCAACTTTTCCCAATAATATTTTACAACTAATACCGGTAACAAAAGTCGCTGTGGTCATTTTAATAAAACATTACACAAAATCGATGAAAAAGCATAGCAACACTGCTCAAGCACTGAAAAAGCATTAAAATTTCCTTAGTCCTACATTTTATACTAAGATGATTCGCAACAGAGAGATTTTCTTCAATTCTGAGCACGCAAATGTTTGCTATTCTAGTTCAATTAAATCTCAAAAATTAAAATATCGAAAAATCATAAAAAACTTAACCAAAAATAGAGATAAGAATAAATTAAGTAACAGAATGTGCGCACTTTTCCTGAAAACTCATTTATAAATAATTTAAATTCAACGTTGCCTAAACGTATTCACATTGCCTGTCAAGCGAGAATTAGCTTTCAAAATGTGTCACTTGAGCATCATTCTTAAAGATAAACTGTTTCAAAAACTTTAATAAATAAAAATAAAAAATATTATACATCATCTCCATGCTTTTATTACAACTTCAGAAAAATATTAAAAAAATTAATAACTTGAACATTATTAAGCTACAGTATGTACAATACTTTAATACAGTATCGTTCAACCTTCATAATTGCTAACTGTTAAATTCTGCTCCACGACACAGTGATTACGTAAAAGTTAAAAAAATAAATAAATAAAAATTACACACAGTAACTAACTTAAGACAAACGTCCAAATTTGACAAGACAATACACAACAGAGAAACCTGCACAGGCAACATTAAGCAGTCGAAAGTAAACACAAAGGAACATAAACAAGAAAACACTATATGAAGAATAACCATTCGCCAAACTGCTTCAAGAAGTACACAATGACATATAAAACTTAACAGTCACTAGTGAAAAAATTGCCTCTTAAAATTAACTCAACTAATTCAAATTATCAAAACAATTCTTTTTAATTGTAACCTCCAATACAATAGGCAAAACATTTTCACAAAAGAAATATATTCTTGAAGCTTACATACTTTTAATATAACGTAATGATTGTTCGAATCTGCCATTTCTAAGCAGGTAAACTGTTCAAGTTCACTCAGCAAACTACATATCATTGTCTAATCTTCTAAACTGCCAGAATGTCAACTATTCTCTTTTATAACAAACGCCATTAAAAAGTCATTGCTAAACAGCAATTAAGAAATATCAGTTAACGCAGACAGAAGCGGAAATCAGAGAACTTTTATTAATATGAAAAAAATGACTGAAAAAATAAACAACAGGTAAATTTGTTGCTTAATTACTACATAAAATATATTTAATAAATATTATTGTCAATTGAAGGTTTTCACCAAAAAATATTCAAACCAAGAACTAAGAGCATTACCTTGAAAATAATGTAAATTAACGGAGCAAAAGTAAATTAAACTTCTATTTCGCACAGGCAAAACCGTAAAAACAAACAAACTGCCATTTCTTCATCACAATCGCAAGAAATAAAAACAAGAAAGTTTCATTACTGCACTGTCAAAATGCAAATGTACACATTTTAAGATTTTAAAATCAACTGGAAACTGTTTAATAATCAAACAACATATACTGCATTAAATTAATGAAAAGGTAGTATAATAGCATTAACCACAAATGCAAAATTCTTCCTTTTCTATCATATTTCACAGTATACCAAAACGGATAAGTGTCAGATAAAATGAAAAAATCACCTCCTAATTGTTAAAAACAATTGCATCATAATATAATGATGCAAAGAAGCAGAGTAAAATTAGCTCTCAAAATATAAAAAAAGTATCTTAGCATCAAAATTTAAAGTTAAAATTAAAGCATAAAACATTATTTGAAACATTGTTAACAAAATGCACACAGCAGTGAGAAGGACAATTTCGGACAAATTTTCAAAATAAAATGCACAAACTTACCTTGAAGTAGATGCAACACATTCTGATCCATAACAAAAACAATTTTCAAGTAAAACATCTGATAAAAAAAGTCATTAAATAAACCTGCGCATCAAGTGAATGAAATAAATCATTGTTAGACACAAAAATTACAGTAGTTCAAAAACAATGCAAGCAGGTTCAAATTTTTGAAATCTATTAGAATTACAAATTTTTTTTATTTATCAATAAAAACTTTACAAAATATATGCTAATATTGTTCATCTGTGCTATATTATTTATTTTTTTTGTATTTATTCCTGCTAATTTAAATATTCTACGAGCGCTAATTACACAGGTCAACAAATTGAAACTTTTTTTCTGGGGTTTACTAAATTATGATTGATTTTTAATAATTTTGCTATGCAGATTTCAAAAATGCTAATGAATTTTTCCCATCACATACAGTTCTTTCGCAATGTGTACATGGGCATCCACGTATTGTATAATACAGTGCTCTGTACAGAACAACACATATAAAATGGCGTACACAGTTTTAATGTGCACAAAATAAAGTAAATTGCTTCTAATTGATGTTGGTGTGCCTTTTATCAGAGTATCTAGTCCTTTTGGTAGCAAATGACCGCCGCGTTGACCTCCTCTTTTGATTCTGTTTTGTTTCTCTCTTGAGACACCAACAGTAATCTGCAATCATTGCAACATTCCATCGACCCTGATATCTCTGCTCCATTTGTTTTATGTCTTGGTGAAATCGTTCACCTTGTTCTTCACTAACATCACCAAGATTCTGTGGAAAAAAATCTAAATGTGAGTGCAGAAAGTGGAGCTTCAAATTCATGTTACATCCCAACTTTTCAAAATTTTCAAGCATAACATTCACTAATCGTCCATATTCCGGGTCCTTCTTATTTCCCAGAAATCCTGAAACAACATTCGTGAATGCAACCCATGCTTCTTCTTCAACTTGTGTCATTGTGCTTGAAAACATCTTGTCTTTAATCAATTTCTGTATGTCAGGTCCAACAAATATGCCTTCTTTTAATTTGGCATCTGACAATAAAGGAAACTGGGTGCAATGGTATTGGAAGCATGTTCCATTTTTAGCCAAGGCGTTAACAAGCTACTTCATGATGCCCAGTTTTAAGTGAAGTGGTGGTAGGAACACTTTTTCTGGATCAATTAATCTTTTATGGCAAATGTTTTTTGACCCTGGTGTAAGGTTCCCGCGACACCAAAGATACACCAAAAATAAGAGATTTCACTGTTTTTTTGCTCCATTTCCGCAACTGTTCAATACATGTATGGCACACTATATGTGGAGCCCAAGTCTTATATTGATCTCCTAGCTTTATACCAAAGTATGCGAAATATGCCTTCTTCACAAAATCTGTTATTTTCTGCCTTTTGCTCTTCACTACAAAACTGCCGCAAATGTGACAAAATGAATCTGGACTACTTAAACACTTTCGTGATGACATTTTTCATTACTGCAGGGTCTCCTTACACGTTTATGTCTTGTATAACTCTCTTAAAACAGAAAGCACAATGTGCTACATACGTACAATAATGGAAAAAGTAATATAGCGCGGTGTGAAAAAACGGCATGTGATGGGAGAAAACAAATGTCATTTTCATAATCAGCGTGACAAAAATACCCAAAATCAGCTAATATTTGGGAGACCCCCAAAATCATGTTGACCAGTGTTATTAATGGTGGCTAGATGAAAGCTCAGAGCTAGACATTGGAGAAATACGGCACTCCGGAGGTCAGGGGAGCAAACATTGCTACGCTAAAAATCAACCCTGAATTACTTTTATTTGTATTAACTACTCAATTTTCGGCAATGTTAAATCAATGTGAATAATGGACAAATAAGGCGCTTGTAGACATACAATAACAGAAAACAAATAAATATGTTTTCTCATAAGTTACGTAGAAGCTCGAAGATTGTGTATTGATGTAAAAAGTAGAAAACGTCGAACATGGAATCAATTAGTTTACTGCAAAATTGGCAAGTCGTTTTTAGGGTTGCAGTTTCTGTCAGTCATGGTTATCAAAGATTTCTTCTTCTTCTTCTTCTTCACTATGTACTCTTTTTCTTCCACAAGAAAATGTAGCATTTACCGTTGCTGTAGAAAGAGCTTTACTGCTATAACCTAAAATATTGAATGCACGGAATAAAAATATATCCACTGCAAGCAAACATATGCAAGAAACTCTAGTATACATATTGAAGCAAAAAAATAACATCTTTTCAAAATCAAATTACAAGATACATTTAAAATTAAAGAGTAGTAACTATAATTTATAATATTTTCACTTGTATAAGTACAAAGACTTATACAAATGTGTAAAATGATAGTATATGTACAAAAAATAAGCATATAAAACTTTAAAAAAAAGAAGAAATGACCTGTATGCATACCTTTCACTAAGCATACTTCAGCGTGAATTCCAGACTTTATAAAATGAGATAACCAAGCTTTCTGCTTCCATGACAGACGATCACCCGGTCCTTTGACTTCGGCCACCTACATAATAAATTATTAAAAATGAAATTCTTATTTATAAAAAAAATACCTTAATATCTCGTGACTGCACATTCCAAACTACTAAATCCGGAAAACCACTTGAATGACGCTTAAAATTACTTGCCAGACGTCCAAACAGTTTAACCAACATGTGACCATCCATACAAGAAAGCATTTCCTAAAACCAGGATAGAATAAGAAAACAGCGCTTTCATCAATAAATACAGTGGATAAAAAACAAAGTAGCCAAAAACAATTCTTTTATATTCGTTCTTCTAATACTGAGGCAAGAAACAAATTACAAAAGTCATGCGGTCGTAAAAAAAATATTTTCATGATGACAAACGCAAAAAAAACACGATTCATTTACATAAATCAGTACAGTTATAAAATTAAAATACCTCAAAAATTTCAGATGATTCAAAAGCATCCCATTTCACTATGCTGTTTATCCCTTCATGCTCACGCCAAGAGGCAAGAAGCATCGACTGAATGTCCTGCAAATACAATTTCACAAGATTTTAAATTTCGATGCAATAAAAACACTACTTGTACAGATAAGCATTGTAAAGTTCCAAATTTTTTTTCGAAAGTTTTCTGTCGGTTGATCCAGAACATTTCACCAGCATATAAATCTAACGGATAAGTCTGATATCTTGAAATCCAAACATCTTCAACAGTGCTGTCATATATTTCATTCCAGCATAATAAACCAAATAATGCCAACCAAATAGAACCTTCGGAATGCAGTCCTAAATTTTCACATATAATATCGCATATAAAAACATTTGAAATATATAAATATAAAAGAATTAGACAAAATCTTCTCGTCAAATAAAGAAAAAAGAAAATTCACCTTTAGAAAAATGTTCTTCTTGATAGTAATAATTTAAAGCAACCGCCTCCACGCTAGGACAACTAAACTGATGCTCTTGAGGAATAACAAACACCGTTTTCACTGATGTACCCATCGATTTTGATAAAAGTGGCGCAGATATGACTTTTTCCGGAATTTCAACATCAATTTCAATAGTTTCATCTAAAGCTGTTTGAATATTAGTAGCTAACTGCTTTTCACAGTCTTCATCTACTAGATTCATTTGCATAACACGGTCATAGATACGCTGCCGGAAATAATAATCAAAAGTATTATCTTGAATCACGTCCGCAGCTAGTTCAAATGCCTGAAAAATTGAACTTTAAATTTCACATATTTCACATAAATCATAACTGAATATATATATATGCGTGTGTGTATAAAAAAGAAAAAAATTTAAATATAATTACTTTTTTCGGCAACTTAAGATGACGTCCATAATTCAATATTGCTCGTTCATACCAAAATGAACGACGGTGAGCAGGAGCTAACTGACAGTTTATGCTTATCAGATGCTCAAATTCAGCATTTGCTTTGTCATACATTCTCAGCTTTTCAAATGCTTGAGCCAGCACTGTAGAAGCTCGAAGGAGAGAAACAATTGTTGTAAAATTCTGATAATGAACCAGTCGAACACTACACGGTCTGAACAAAACAGGAAAATTACAAGCAAACTTTCTTTCACTTCATTTCAAATTATATGCGTCAAAATAAATATACTAATTAGATAATTGGATATAAAAATTAATTTTAAATTTATAGTATTATAAAAAGAAAAGCAACAATTTATCATGTATTCAATAAAATACACAACTGCTACTGTAGGCAATTGAAAATATAATCAAATGATTTTTACAATCATTAATAAAGTGAAATAATCAATTAATGGAAAAAGGAATATTTGAGGTTTACTTTTCTGATAAAAGTCGCAGTTCTTCGTCGAGTAAATGTCTGATGCGAGAGCCAACATGCAAACAAACCGTATACTTTTTCGAGTTCCAACAATTCCACATTTCATTTTCCAGCTCACACACAGAAACATACCTAATTACAGTACACTTGATTGTTTCTTTATTATTTAATTGCTCAAATATTTCACTTCATTAATTCACCATCTGAAGAAAATAATTTTTCTTTCCTTATTCCAGGTTTCGAGAGTGGTGTTTTCTGCAAATTCAAGGATACTAATCGCATAGTATATCTAAAATTGGATAAAATTGAATCGCTTCATGTAAAGTGCAAATAATTTAGGTAGAAGAAAATAAATCACATAAGACTAGCTGTTAAAACATGGCTTCGAGGATAAGTTGCAGTGTTTGGCGACATCTCAGCTGGAGAGAAAAGGTGAAAAGCAGAAAGAAAAGCAAGTTGCACATCATCAGAAAGCTTAACGCAATCTCCCAATTCCGCAAGTGCTCTATAAAACAGAAATATTCAAGAAATAAACATGATAAAAAAAATAATTACTTTTTCTTCAAAATATCTTTCAAATTTCCAATTAATGTAGTTTGCGACGATGAAAAACGAATCAACTGACGAATTAGTTGTTCCTTGGTAGAAAGCGGCTTCTGCTTCAAAGACTTTACAATTTTAATCAGTGAGCCGCTTTGAAGAAGTGACAACATTTTTTCCAAAGTCAAATCAGTACTTTGCACTTAAAATGCATTATTATTACCATTATTATTTTCTATTATATAAGAAAGAAAATCAGTTTGAACTTTAAACTACAATATTAAGATGAATATTACCGTACTGAACATCAGTACTTCACGTTTAAAAATAGCCTTTTGAATTTTCAGCAAGCAAATAAAGCAATACAAAATAAATTTTCAATAAAATTTCATCATTATGAATAAAAATCTTCTAATAAATTTAAAAAATAGCCTTTCAATTAAAGCAGTTCACATCACTTACACTTGATAAAGAATTTTTTCGAAATAATTTCATTTACAACATCTTTGGTCGCAATTTCCTTGTAGGATCGCTGCAAACTGCTTACCGCAATCCAGCGCGTCTGACGAAAAAACAAAAGACAGTAAAGTTCTTTGGACCTGTCTAAAATTTCTATTCTAAACTATTTCAAAAATGTTCAAAACAAAAATAATACTTTCAAATAAGAAAAATTAAACTTCAAAATAAAATTCACCTGACAGTGTTGAGTATGTTTGGAAAATTTTAAAGTGATTCTCATTCAATATGCTACTGTTTATTTCTTCCGATTGGACCGCTGCTATTATTTCTTCAAATAATTGTCGTTTGTAAGATCCCGTATTCGAGAATCCTTCTTCACTTTCATACGAATCGAAGTCCAATAATTCTTCACCAAAATTAGAACATTTCGAAATTTCTGCATCTGAACATTAAAATCTGTTCATTTACACTGCTCTTAAATTGAAATGATTTTACCACTTGAAATAGCTAAATCACAAGTTGACGTTGAAGCAATTTGCAATTCTTTCTCCATTTCTAGCAATTTGTGAACACACTTGATTTTTCGCCTAAAATCAAAAAATAAAATGATCACATTGAAATAAAAATGATCATATGCGTTGAACTGGACGTCTAATATTACAGTAGGAAAAACATCAGTAAAACATAGTATATTCTGTTTAAATTTGAACTTTATTCAATATGTAAATTTATAATTCCACTTTCGATAAAACAAGTCTTATTTATCACTTTTCATAATAATATTATTATTAATTAAATGTTAATGAGGGTAGATTTACGGCTACATTCATTTACATGCCGGGAGAATATAATCATTTGTGAAACATAAATGAAGTTTCACATTTTCAGTTTTAAATTCTAAAAATTCAAAAAGCAGCATCACTTGACCAATCTCAAGAACTGTATTGCGAGAAAAGTTACAAACAGTACTTACTGTACAGTATAATACTGATGTTCACGTAATATTAAAATAAAAGAAACGAAACATTTTTATTATAATTGAAATGGAAAGAAATTTTAAAATTAATAATCGTATTTTTTAAATTAATCTAATCAATTAATTTTTCGAATGATCTAAGCACTTAAAATTTATTCTATATTGTATGGTGCAGAACTGAATCAGTATGAAAATTCCATTCAGAAACAGTGTTTTACATAATTTCCTTATAATTTATTATTGTTTTTATTTTGTAATATTAATTTTATAATAGAATATAGGTCTTTTTTTACATTAATAAAAGAGAGAATACTTATTTTCCTAAAAATGAAAGTTCTTGGTGTAATTTTTAAAATTTCTATACATGTAGAAAATTATTTCCAAAAATATAAATAAAATTTCAATCAAATGAGAGTTATTTGATGAAAATCAAAAGAAAACAATTCCCATGTAAATAAATAGTGTTTTTATATGGGTACACATACACACACACACACCAACAACCACTGTATAATAGAGTTCTGTTCCATGTTTTTGGTTTTAATGTTCTAAATTTAATTACAAAATGCTACATATGAAAAGCTTTCATGTGGCAGACAAATTTGTTGCTATTCTAGGCAAGATGCAATTCGCTTCAGCACAATTTGCATTGTTTTATGTTTGCAAAAATTAAAAACATCCGTTGACGCAGAAATGTTTTCCAACCATTTGACTCTAAATAATTGAAAGCAACACTTGTTGCATCAGACATAGAAATAAAACTACTGCTCACTAAAAAAAAAAGTTAAAATGTTCAGTTGTTGTTAAATATAATCATAAGTGTCACTTTTTCGTCAGCTTCTTTTTCGTCGTTAGCTATTTAATTGTTGGACGACCAACTTTAATAAACATCATATAGATGAATGAATATGAATTGCATTTTGAGTTGCGGTGTTGGCAAAAATGTTATTTACCTGAAGAATTGAAATGCATATATAAAATACACTGAGTGAAGAAATGTTTCGTGAGTTCTAGAGGTTTGCTTGGAGCGATAATTATAATAAAACCGTCCAAAGTACATCGTTTGCATAATGGTTGCTCTTTTTTCACTAGAAATGCAAACAAATTCAACATGCTGAAATGTTAATACGTAAATATGCGTATACATACATACCTACATACATACCTTTTTTGTAGTTTTGTAGATTTGTAATTTTAAATGAGAAATTCAACCCATTTCTTCTTCAATTTTACTCTATCAGTAGAGCAAAAAAAAAATAGCAATAAAAATTCTGTATCAAAGAAGTAAAAATGACCAGATGCACATTGAAATGCATTTGCAAAACATGTGGTATGGTTGAGATTGTTCATTATTTTTATTGGCCAACACAGCTGAAGCTCTGTTTGCTGAAGACTGGTCCATAGCAATAAAACATTTGCGCAGAACTCCGTCTATATTTTTACCGAGTCCATACGCATAACGTCCAGGAAGTAAAAATAATGTATGAATGTGTACCTCAGTTTGGAGTGCACATCTCTTTTTTGCAAAATGCACAAAATGACAACAGCAGCACTCTATATTTCACTTTTCACTGAAACTTCCAATTATGCAAACTTGCAAAACATTTAAAATAAGAATACACAAATATTACTGCATACGGATTCTTCAATAGCAAAACTATCTAAAATAGCAAAACTAAATCTCCTTATAGCATATAATAATTATGCAAAAAAATGTTCATTCATAATTTCACTTTTCAAAAGCTAAAAAGTTAAATATAAATAAAAAGTAAAGGTAATATTGATATGCAATTTTTGCAATTACCAATAAAGGAGGCTAAGTAAAATAGGTGTATAAGGTGATGGAAAGCCAAAAAAGGAAAATAATAATAATAAAAAATAATACGCAACAGAGCAGAGTTGGATGAAAAAATAATATGCAAATAGATAAATGCACTTGATTGAAATAATAAATATAATCTGCATTAGTAATATTATCATTATAATTATCAGTATTACTGGTAATGTTGAACTTTGCTTCTGCCAAACCGGATTATTTCTTTTTGCTAGCAGAAATGATCAACACTCCTCGATTGTTCAAATGCGACTTGAGCGTGTAAACGTCCACATCACGCGGTAGTTTGTAGCTTCGATGTATTTCTCGTGAAATGCTTCCAAAATCATCCTGACGGGCGTTATGCGCACAATGGATGACCAATTCATCACCAAGCAACTTCACCTGAACAAAATTTGATACAGATCGTCGTAATTAAAGAAAAATGGAATAAAATTAACTCACCTCGATCTCGTTCGGAGTGAAGCAAGGTACGTCCAAATGTACCTCGAAACGGTCGGCTTCGTTACGCACTTGTGCCACACCTTCGGACGCTTGCAAAGGCCAATCCCACATCTCGGCCGACCAATTATGACTAACGGGTACTTTCGTTCCAGACATTGTTCACAAAGTTTCCACTTTTTGCCGAAAGCAGACACGCACAACTAACTGGTCAGAGATGCGGGTAAAATGAAGTGTAAAGCTAGCAAACGTTAGCAGAAGTAGAAAATACCGCAACAGACCAATCACCGCACACGCAGCACCACCAATCAACCAAGCAGCCAATCAAACAACTGGAAGCAGAAGAAGCAGGCAGTGACAGAAGAAGAAAATGAAGATGCAACAAAGTGAAAAGCAATTTTCCAAAGAGTCCAAAGCACAACAGCTGTCCCAGCACATAAGCGCAAGGATATTTTAAATCTAGTTTACTAGCAGCTGATCATAATTGCCTCCGGTGTTGCTTGTGACTAGACGACAAGCAAAAGAATCTATATGCAGTTTCAAACCTGGCAACTGGCAATGCAAATGCAAAATAGCGCGCACGCGCATTGTCAATAACGACCGACCGACCCCTATAGCAAGCAGGCAAGCAAGCAAGCAAGCAAGCAGGGAAGCAAGCAAGCAAGCAGGCAAGCAAAGCAGGCAAGCAACTCGCTTTATTCAATTATTGAAAGCATTGAAGAGAAGTGAGTGAAAAAAATAGCAATTGCAAACAGCAACAGAATATGCATGTTCAATGAAAGAAAAAAGATAAGCAGTGGGTTCCATTCAGGGTGTGAAAACAGAATAAAATCTAAAATTTAATCAACATGGGATATGATAATAATAATAATAATAATGACCGTTATTATTATATGTAATTATAATCAGATGAACAACTGGGATATTCTTGAACAGTAAAAAAAAACGAAGAGTACAATCAGTCATATCAAGAGATAGAGACCACAGTCAATGCCTCTCAAGTAAAAAAAGAAAAAACAATATGAATATTATCACATCTGCACGTTATTATAAACAGTCAGATAAAAACAGCTTCTTCATAATAAAACTAACTGCAAATCAAATAAAACAGACGAAATAAACATTACAATAAAGAATCAACATTTTTATGTTCAAATCATGTCGCAATGAATTAAAAATCATGGTAAAAATAATAACAAACATCCATCCATGCAGTATATTAAAAACCCGAAGATTTCAAAATGCTTCGATGATATTTGGAAAAGTTTCTATTCTTGGGATGTTTCTCTGAACTATATAATTGAAAAGGGAATTCATTTTTTGTTTTCAATTTGAATTTGTTTCGTTTTTGAAAAAAAAAAATTAAAATAAAAGCAAATGACGTGATTAATCACAGATTGGTGGGTGCATAGAACGTAACGTACAACAGTAGTCAAGTGCACAGAGTTGTTGAAGCACATGTTGTTATATAGCAATTTTCAATAAAAATATTCTTCATAATCTTTCAAAATGCTTTTCGAAAGGCAGCAGGCAAAGCAAATGCCAAGAATCTAAAAAAAAAAAATAAAATAAGAATTTCATTTAAATCCATCATTCAATGCAACAGGAAAGACTATAAAAGTTTCTTTAATTCAATGAAAAGACACAGACACAACACAACACAACACACAACATCCAACTTAATGCAAAACTAAAAAGTAACACCAATTAAATAAAGCTACTAAATAAATTCAAAATTTTCTCAAAAAAATATATATTTACAAAACAATAATGCTATAAACATATAATAAACTTCCTTCCACACAAAGTTAAATAAATAAGGAAATACAAGTGAGTATATTTGATGTTGTATATGTATCAAAAGTGGTGCACATTAAATCATAAATGTGAACAAAAATCAAACTGTTTCGTATAAACGAGCAGCGGATGCAAAGTAACAGGTCAAAAGCATGCCAATGCTCTAAAAATGAAAACTATTTAAATAAAACAATAACTACACACTGATAAGTTTTACATTGTTTGATAATAATACACAAATGAATTGCATTTGAAATTGAATTCAACGTTACACAACAATAAGTATTCACTCAATTATATATATATATATATATCGTGCTATTTAGTTGATCGTTGGAATTTCCATCTTGATAGAAACAAGTTCAAAGCGTCTAGATTGATGTTGAAACAAGGAAAAAATGCACTTCTGACGGTGATTGATAATTTTCAAAGCGCATGAAAATGCACACTCAATCTATCCTGACTGACAAAAAGCACACAACAACTATTACTCAAAGCAGCAATTTAAAAATTTTCAGAAAACAATAAATACACCATATTCTGCTTACGGATGGATGTGTTTGTGTGTTCATTTGAAAAGGACATCAACATACCTGCACAATAGCCACACCACAGCCGATACCGCCAACAATTGCTGCATTGCTGATAACCCATTCTTTCAGCCGATTGATGCAACCCTACAAGTATAACAATCACAAAATCAATGTGAACATATATAGATAAGAAATACTTTTTTTTCGAAAATATTTCTTTAATATTCAAAAAATTTTGCTTAAGCTCACTTAAGCAGCTAAAAGCTGAGAGAATTTTCATTCACAGATCTTATAATGCTACCATGAATATAGAGCTTCCGCTGAGTTGAGATTTTAAATCCCACATTTACACATATAAAACAAGAATTCAAGAATATTTATTTTTATAACGTAGATCAGATTGAAAAATAACCACATCAAGTAAGGATCAAATTATCGTTAAAAAATATTCTTTCAGCGAAGAAATAAAAAACTGTTTTCAAAGTTTCACTTTATTACCATATTTGTAATTCTCTAAAGTATTAAGTTAAAAATCATTCTTAATAATCATCAATAAAAACCCTTAATCAGAAACTTTTAATAGATTTGTACTTGAAAATCACTATATGGTAATATCAATGGTTTATCTTAAGTTGTATTTATACGAATAATAAATTTAGACGATTTTTTGCAACAATTATCAGTTGTGTTGTAATAATTTTATTTAAACAATAAGATGCATGCAGTTCTACTGTGCTTCGTTTACCACTTTTGAAAATGTGACAAAGAACGCATCTAATAGTGAAACATTGCAATTCTTTGGAAAATAAATTTCCCTTTTGTCATTTGTCAGAAAATAGTCTACAACTGCATTTATCCCTCCTCTCATGAATAGTGAAAATAAAAAATTTAAATAAAATCAATTTCTATAAAAATATAAGTAATCAAATAGAATCATAAACTGGTATAGTTCTTTCTATATACAAAGCATAATATTATAATATTAAATAAAATAACGAGGCAGTGTGCCAGTTGCAATGCTTAAATCAGCAGCAGCAACATGCTGTTTTGACACATTGCTGTGTATTTGCAGTATCAGTTCATTTGCCATCGCCGTATTCCTTCAACTCATATAACAAATGTGCAAAAGTGTAATATATTAATTGGCTAAGTGGAGTAAGAAAGCAAAACCGCATAGTTGTTGTTGAGTGATTAATGTCACAGAAAAAAGGAACAACAGCTGAAAAGAAACTTGGAAATATTTCCAACAACAGATGGACAAGATAAGATGGAAATAACTGATCCATATTAAACAAAGTATAGTATTGGATCACGCGTAAAACTGCCAAATTTATGTTTAAAAATTATAAAAATTAATCTAAAAGAGGAAATGTCCAAGTACAACATCCATAAATGCAGTACAATTTCAAAATATTAATTTTTTAAATGCATTTCAAAAAAAAACTCACATCAACATAAATGACATCCGATTTTGCGCTGGGCCATTTGATGTCCAAATCGCTTGTGCATGTGGGAGATTGAACACGGCAGCAACTAGTGGGTATTTTTTCAAATTTCGTATAACTCCAATCAGTGTAATTATTGGTGCCACAACATTCAAACTATATATATATATATATATATATATATAAGTGATAAAGAAAAACAGGAATATTAAAAAAATTTCAATGAAATTTGTTCCATTTTTACTTGTGTTTGAAGAGCATCCCAGGCTAAGGTGACACCATCAGCGCCAGTTTGATTATAATTATCCATACCAATTTTAGCATGTTCTCCAATAATTTCCTCAACCTTGAAATGAACAAAAACAATGCAAACAAAAAAATACACAATAATATTTCCATACTCACATCATTGCGTAGTACATATGAAGCAATGCCAGCAGCCAATTCCAAAATGAAAATAACGCCCAACAAAACGGCAAACTGAAAACAAAAAACAAGTATCAGCTAAGCTCTCCCATGTCTGTATGAATAGAAAATACCATTTAGTCGTGAGAAAATGTTAATTTTTTAAGTTTTACAATAAAAAATTTTCAACGCATTATTAGGTACAATATATTTGTAAAAGTTTAAAAGTAAAATCAGTAAACTAGCAAAAATAGTAATTTGATGAAAAATTACATTCAACATTGTCAATATTTCATCAGTCATACAACTTTTCAAAATTTCCCTGAACAACTTTATCAAATCTGTACTCTATTTCACAACATTCGGTTTACACTAACTGCTAGTTTGGATAATTTTTTATGCTATCGGTTATATGCACAACTGTCATTTCAGCAGTACTTTTTTTGTGTATAATCACAGCTTTTCAACAGCTAATTATTTGCAATATTGAATACACAAAACAAAACATCATTCATACAGTCAACATAAGCACAGTAGAACAATTTTGTTTTTGTTTTTTACAGTTTCATGAATGTTGAACTTGATTGCAATTTAACATGCAATTGCCTGATGCCATATACTGTAAAATAAACGAATCGACTGAAAAAAAAGGCAACGTTCCAATGACGTACACGCATAAGGATGATTTGAATAAGGAATGAATTAGACAAAAAAAAAACAGTCTAAGAACTGAACTGACGTATGAAATACTTTCTTGATGAGCAAGATCGTTTTTTTCATGGCAATTGATCGATCGATTACATTATTATTTACCGTTTCCGGTGGATCAGGTTGGTTAGCTTCGTTGTTTTCTATTGTAAAAAATCACAAAAAAGAATCTCAACTTCTCTGACGCCAGCAACCAACCAGTAAAATTATTCAAAATTCAAATTTTCTATAATCTATCTGCTTCGACAGGCACGTACGTCTCTCTCTGTGTGTGTGTATGGTTAATGGTGCAAATCAAAGCGACAGCCTGGCGCAGAGCTCGCATCTGGTCGTTGTCAATTTCCGAAACGTGGAAAAATCGAAACCCGTCGTCGTCTATCCGTTTGATATAAGGCAAAGGCGCTTCGGCGCAAGTGGATTAACCAAGCTCCAGGCTTCGAACAATGGTCAAAATTCGTTTCATTGATCCCAGAGCTTTTAAGAAGCGCCGTTGCAATTCTTGATCATCTGCCGGCGCCAGTCTCAAGAGGATGCCACTCTTGTGGACGATGGCAATCGATGATCGACAGGTTGTGGAAAATTTGTCGCGTCCGTGTTTCAATTTCCTGCTGAACCACAGATGAAATCATTTATTTCCCTTGATCACGCACGCCCAATGTGCACAACACGTAATACACCAAAAACATGCCAACTAACCAATATATACCACCACCAAGTTGCATTAGAGTGAACAGACTGGAGAGCTAATTTTAAATGAAAGAAAGAAAATCGACCACAGCTTCTTCCTCCTTTGTTGTTGCTGTTGTTGTTGTGTATGCTGATTTAAGCTTCAACAACAAGCATGGCCGACTTCGGCCTAGTTCCAAAACTCTGCCCACAGTTAAGCACTGCCCTCGATCACTGATGACCGCTTCAGGTCATCTCTGAAGACAATGCACACAATGCCACAATCTCGCAATCCTCAATCTCGTCGTGCAGCAATTTAATACAAACTTGAATCTTGAAGACCACGTCAAAAATGATAAATAGTAAACCAAGACATTTGAAATTGGACATCAAGTTCTGAAAAATTGGGCCGCGCATTCAAACTGGACTGCAGGCGACCCCGTTTTGGTCGTTGATCCTGTGAACCTTTGCGGAATAAGCAAACAAGTTAACAATAAATTCTTAACGGTTGATATCAAAATTGACCATTAAAATATTACAATCTTTTTACATTGTTTTTTTCTTTTAAATTGACATTGCAAACATTTTTCTTCAAAACACTGCCATCAAATAAATGTCTCCTGTTTTTCTCAACAGGATCTTAATATTCTCCTTGTACAAGAATCCTGTTGCTTGGACCAAAAAGTTTCCTTTGAAAAAAAAAATCGTACTTACAGTCATCGTCATGCAGTAATTTTCGCGGATAGCACCGCAACAGCCGAAGAATCCTAGCACTGAAAGAATACATCCGACGATGATGAGCAATATGGGAGTTGAGAGAAAAGTGTCGCCCAAAAAATTTATGTAATTTGAATATTTTATCTGAATAACCGCTCCGACGACAATCAGCCCAATTCCAGATAACTAAAAGTAAACAGAACAGTTGTATCAGCTCGGCTGTCCAAAAGCATACACATGTCAAATCATCTGGAGCAAGCAGTGCTTGTAAAATGCAATGCTTACCCAAAATATGAAATTGAACAAGAATAGCAAATATTTGATAATTGTCATGCCACCGTGAACCATTTTCAGCAAAAATTTCCACACAAAGACAATCAAGCGAAATTAATGCAAACGAGATGGCCAATTATAATAAAACTCAATATTTTCACCTACAGTATGAACCATAATGAACATAAGGTAACATCGCTAACCTATTTTTAATATTTGAAAATATTTTGCATACAAATGAATCACTTATTTTATGCAATTGTATTGATTAATTTCAAAAAATGGTAAAATATGTATGCAAAAACGGACAAAATTTAAATATATTTTACTGTTCGGTAAATAAATACTACGTTTTATCGAAAAAAAATAAATAACATGACAACTAATTTATGCATGTGACCATTACGGTAGATTGCTATTTAAATTCAAAAAAAATGTTTTTTTCCGTTAGAAAAGGTCAACGACTTGCAAGTAAGATTACTTTTCAACGTAAACAATAATGATTCACGCTACTAGGAATATTTTCATTACTCCAACGCTGAGAAAAAAATTATTGTAGCGTATTCACAAATTTTCCTTCGAATAAACAGTCCAAATGATAAAAATACCTGAAATAAAAAACTAACAACTCGTAAATTTCTGTTTCACTACAGTAATGTCTTAAATTATATTTTCAACAGTGACTGTTGAACCATTTTCAACATCTTGCTGTTCTTGGTGGTGCTCTTGTTCTTCTTGCTGTTGTTGTTGTTCTTGTTGTTGTTGCTGCTGCTGCTGCTGCTGTTGTTGCTGTTCTTGTTCTTGTTCTTGCTGTTGTTCTTGTTCTTCTTTCTGTTCTTGTTGTGGTTGTTGTTCTGACTCCCTTTTTTCTTCTTCTTCTTCTTCTTCTTCTTCTAATACTTCAATATTGGTCAATTTTTTTGGTTTACGGGCTATGACAAGAAAATGTACTAGACAGCTTATTAGATTCCAATCCGATGATTGACCAAATGGATACATCAGTGGAACCAATAAGCGAACATAATCTGGCGTTGGGCACAGTTCACTTGACAATGTCGGCAAACCAACTTCATCCAACATTAAACATTTCAAAAGTTTCACAGCAACAAATCTTCGAAAAGATGAATCCTCCTTATTGGCCATCAGTTGAATAAACTGTTCAAATATTGCTGAATCATTTTCACTGATGAGAATCTTGAGAAAAGCTTCAAAAGTAGCTCGACGAACAACTGGTGGACGATTAAAGTCCAAATAGCTCAACCAAAGTCTGTTGTCACAATCAATCAGTTTCCAGTATTGAAACTCGGCCAGTGAATGCAAAGCTGCAACAGTGATCTCATCTCTGTAGCTTGGAAATCTCGCGTCCAATGCCAACGAGATTATTATTTCTTTGAACAGTTTCATTAATAATTGCCTTGCTTTGTACGCATCTTGTTGAGCAAATTGGTCGACAAAATGACGAATCGAAAATTCCATCGCATCTGAATTCATCACTGCAAACGGTTTCACCATATTGCCAATCGCCTTAATAATAGTCGCTTTGTAAGAATCATCCGAATACCGATTGCCGCTGTTTGTATTATAATAAGAAAGATGGTACACAAACTGCAAAACATCCGTCGGTATGGTATCGTGCACAGTCTTCAGTTGTGATATTGCCAATAACAATGCCTTTTTCAAATAATACAATTGAAAATTGGCAAAATTATTCGGCTTAGCCAATGTAGGATAATTCTGAGAACAAAATAACTTCCGAAATATTTGCAACAAAACTGCATGCGGGTTACAAATGGTTGTATTTGTGCTTGACAAATTTGCCAGAGCAAAACAAGCCGCACAACGGACCCGATAATAACACTGATTGCTTTCAATAATTTCAGACAATGAAGCTTGAGTATGTATAGTTTTCATCCTTGGGAGTCCTTTCAGCGCATCCAACTGCGCAACAATTATCCGTTCATATCGCAGTTGATAATGCCAACTGTAATCTGGCTGGTCAATATTCACCTTGCGAATCGTATTTAAACGAGGGTCAATCAAAATCCACAACACTGGACTTTCTGAGTCCATAGTACTTAAATCCATGTCTATTTCATCGCCTGTCCAAATTGGAATCTTCCGCTTCCGATGACGCCTTGCTTTCGAATGACATTGAATATCATGATTTGAAATGACATCGTCAATTTGCAATGAATGTGTAAAATGACCATCCAACTCTTGTACACTTACTAAAAATTAAAAAAAAAATGAACCAACACATGTAAATTTATTACTTTTAGCTTATTGCAATTTATTCAATATAAAAGAAACATATTCTTCAAATTTTAACAACACTTTGAAGTCTCGAAAAAATTTTTAAAATCCAATTAAATATGCAATTAATTAAAGCATGAATAAGCAAACTAATTCAAGTTTCAGTTAATAACAAATAACCGTGTTGATATGCAGATAAATAAATTAATTAATTGATTGATTAATTAATAACTATTAACTACTAAAACCTTTGATTCAAAAACCGTCATCAAATAATTCATTTATCATATTTAATCGTAGCATTGAATTTAATATAAAATAACTATATAATAACATTTTTCAGCATTTATTTTGTCATTAAACATACTATTGTATTTGCAAATTTTCTTCTTTGCTTATAATAAAGATTTTTTAATATTATCATCCTTCAAAATGAGCTGAAAGATAATTTTTTTTCAAATTACCTGATATTGGTCCAAGATATTTTATTAAGCCTGGCTGATTGAAATTTTGCGTGATTCGCAATTCAAGAACGTTTCGCTTACGATTGAAAACGTAAGTGACTGTAAATTCAGCATGACCACCTTGGTGAACCCATTGGTCAAAAAAGGTACCCAAATCCATGCCACAAACATTTGAAACACAACGCGTAAATGAATCAAATGTTAAACACATGTTCATCCATGCAGAAGGTTTCAAAGCCTCTTTCGAAGCAAGCGTTGCCACGGAAAGCAATTTATTGAGAACCTAAAATTAAATAAAAATATAAACATTGTTTTTTTTTCTTCTCCTACTTATTACAACAATAACTGCCATTAAATCAAGATAAACAGTAATACAATACAATACAGTACAATTATAAAATACACTAATGATGATTGATACCTGATAAAAGAGTTCTTTGGT
The DNA here is from genome assembly GCA_001447755.1 of Trichinella papuae. Lineage (NCBI taxonomy): Eukaryota > Metazoa > Nematoda > Enoplea > Trichinellida > Trichinellidae > Trichinella > Trichinella papuae. Next base: position 59,458 of record JYDO01000073.1, read on the forward strand.
AATCTTGAATTCAAGTAGCCGAAATATTAAAACTGCTTTTTTCATAAGAATATCTGCATGCACTGGATTGTTAAAAAATGGAGAACTTGAAAGCGATATTTTGTCTTCATTTGATTCATCACGTGGCAGCAGCACTATACCACCGTGCTTCTTTTCATAATCGATAACCTCGTCTAACAGCTTTGAAATTTGGTACATATATTCATTTTGTCCAAATGTTCGCTGAACATACATTTTGCTCAAATACAGTGCCAAACCCTCAGCAAACCAACGTTCCTGCCAGTTTCCCTGCACCACAAAGCAACCTTCAATAATGAAATAAAATTAAGAATAAAATATAAAACAAAAACTGCAATTCAACTTACCATAAAATTGTTTCGCAACACACTCAGCAATCATTTCCCTGGTAATTGCTTGTTGATCAATCACTTTCTCGTTATACAAAAACGATATATCAACTAATGCCAGTGTGGTATAAGATACACTATCCAGTGGAAGATCATGAACAAAAACCATCTTAAAAGATGAATGTGGATATCGCAAAGACAAAAGTTCTTCATAAAATTCGAATACTCTATTCAAATGCTCCATTGTACATTTTAAATCTGGAAGATAGTTTTGCAAACAAAAACACGACAGTTCATTCATTTCGGGATGAACATATAGGTCTAAATGTCCAACAGCAAAACCAATATTACATGCAGGTGTTGGCGAATTCACCAAATACAAGTACGTTTTCTGTGTTAAACTATCATTTATAGTTACATCCTGAATTTGAGAAAAAATAAAAAGTTAAACAAAATCATAAAAATGTTTCACTGTTTCCCAGTTGTACCTGCAAATTTCCCGAACAAACGGCAGTTAAAGTCAAATCACACGTAACACTTAAACGCCAAAGACATAATTTAGACGGAGAATCAAAGCAAGGAAACCAAGCTCGTGATTCGTAATTGGAATCCTTCCAACTGTACACATGACTATAATTTTCCCAAACTTTATTTTTATCCACGTTGTGAATAAATCGTACACCATAAGTTGGCTTTTCAACAATGAAATCAATGTGCACTCGAATGCTTTTCATTGAATCTACCATGTGCCAAACTTCAGGCGGAATTCTTACTAAATACTTTCAGTAACGTACATTCAAACATAAAAATCAAATCAAATCAAATTATACACTTCATCAAATATTAATGATTGTAACTGTAATTAATATGCAAATTTTCTCAGTTATAAAAGCAACTAACCAATATTTACCTTTTAATTCAGCATCACCAGTATCTGGATCCATTTTTTCTGCTAATTCAGATAACCCTTTAATAAAAGTTTCATTCGACATTTCATCAAAATCGAGATTCATGGTTTCAATAAAATCTTTGTGCTCAAAATAAGCGTTCGATCCTTTATTGAAATAAATCCGTTTGATTTTACATTGATTAGAACAATTCAAACAGATTACACGCTGTTTCGGAGCATTTGGAAAAACCAGAATTTCAGTAAAGCATTCCAAAATGTGATTGGCAAAATCTATCTTTGAAATGCATATTACCTGCTCTACTGGTTTAAACGAGCCACCATTTGATAATAAATTACTGCTCACTGCTAAATAAAATAAAATAAAATAAAATAAAGAATACATATAAATATTTTTAAACGATTTATAAAAAAAAATTAAAAAAAAACACTTTTATCCATAAATTAAAAAACAACAACTGACTAACTTCTATGACTGTTATAAATGTTTTAAAATTTCTAGAACTACAAAACACTAAAAATACTATAAAAAAAATTATGTAGTTACCATCAATAGAGTGATTTATCGATACTTTCTTGCTTGGTGGATTTTTTACAAGCACCTTCATCTTATCGAAAAAAACAATACTACAGAGAAAAAGTAGGTCAGTTTTGAACTGTGTGCCACCATGTGGGATGGATATTCATTGCAACAGTACAAATGAAAATCATGTTTGAATGAGCTAACTTTGACTTTCATACAAAGGAAATCATATCTATAACACAATCCAATGAAAAAAGTAAACAGAAATGTAATTCATTAAACTTAAAAAATAAAATAAAAATAACATCCTTCATCCTTCGTTCACCATTTTACGTAGCACTGCGGTAAATAAAATAATGCACCGAGAACATAATGTTTGAAAAAAAATTAAATCAAGTTAGTTGTATCTTTTAATTTTTTTAAGTTTTTTAATTAAAAATATATACTCAATTACCAAAAGCAATAATTTTAAGGATATCATACCCACCTACATTGAGAGTCAAAATTAAGCCTCCATCCAATATTTAAAAAATTCATTGTGAAAAAATGTCATCATGGTGATGTAATTTGGTTAAACAATAATTCAAAATGCTAAAGTTTATTTGTGCAAAAATGAACAAGCAAAAGCGACAGCTTTTGCACTAGTGCATGGACGTTATGCAAATTAAAATAAAACCATTCCACACTTGTTACGTACAACGCGAGTATACGCGATTAACTAACTGAAGGAGAAATAAATAATTTTAAACAGCTTTTGCTCGCCAGCTGTCTTTTATCTTTTCCCATTGGCGAATGACTTCTTTCTTACGTTGTTCTCTTTTTGCAAAGTAGTATGGATATTGGTCTCGTTCCGGATGTTCCCAGTCCACGTCAACAATCTAAAATAAAATCGAAAGTACATTATTTAAAAATAATACACACTTACAGAATCTGGAGGAGGATCTTCACGGTTGTAAGCGCATCCGTACGGATCGAACGTATCTAAATGAATAAATAAGAACACAAGAGTCGAACAAAAAATATTCAATTTACATGTAAATGGATATGGGTGACGCTTTGTCCACAACTCTTTCAAACCATCCAACAACAACTGCTGCTTTTTAGCAGGATCTTGTTCACCTTTGTGGAAATCAAAACGTGCGCGCAACATCACCTTCTGGTAACGACATTCTAATCTAAAAAAAATCATTACAGTTTTTCATTATTTGAAAACTTCAAAATTAAAAAAACAAAAATGAAATCAATTTTCAATGAAGCCCATTTTGGATAATATGCAAAAAATGTTCTTACACATCAGGAAGAAACCAGCAATCGCACAATCGCAATGCTGCTTTGTACAGACGGCAAACTTTTTGACGATGAGATAACGCTTTGCTAAAATACCAAAGTGGAGTTTCCATATTCAAATTTTAGCAAAATAGCTGAATCACTTGCACAAAAAAATTACAGTAACAAACATTCAAGTATAATTAGAAAGTACAGTATGTATCAATTAAATTTTTTTTGTTTATTTCACAAATGACAATGAAAAATTAATTTCATTTTTTAAAAATAAACTATAAAGATAAATTCCACGTTAAAATTTAATGACAATCATTCACGATACTAGTAATTTTATAATTATAAATGTTTATTTATATCAGTGTACATTGTGAAACAGATAAAAATATTTTATACTTTTGATTCATTTCATTTTGAAGATTTCAAATAATAATAGTTTTATTATGTGAAGGTAAAAAATATTTGGAAATGTAAGAACAAAACAAAAACTTTAGATGACTGCTAAAGTTCTTATAAAGTGCAGCAACTGAAATGACATAATCAACTTGAAAAATGAGAATTATTAAAACATGAATAAAACATTACAAAACAACGTGTAAATGCGAAACAAATTTGATTAAATGCAATTTACAATGACGAAGGAAAGCAGATTCCAAGAAATGCACTTTCTACGGACGATTTTTTTTTAATTGCTACAATAAACGTAACAGCTGTCCACCTGGATAGGTAAAAATTTTCGGACGAACCACATCGCATGAACAATCGACACCATTGCACGGACACATGACATCAACAGAATCACAATGTTTAAAACAATAATGATCATCATCGGCTAAATTATTTCAATGGATTGTCTGTTGATCAGAATTTTTTATAGTCATATCTTCCAATTTCATTCTAATAAACTATAAAAATTGCAGATATCACATAAATACATTTATTAAAATATATGCAAACACTTTTTTACTGTTTTAATGAAATAAAAGGTTCGTTTCAAGAACAAATTTAACTTTAACCTTTTGAACACTTTAACCTTTTGAAATTCATTTCGCTTATTCATATTTAACAAGAAGAATATATTAAATAAAAATGAAACTATAAACAAAATCTTACTTGTGTATTTTTTTTTCAAAAATTGGCTGACTGTCATCTTCTACTTGCTACGTTTCTAGATTGTTCTCAGTTATGATAAAAATTAAAGATATGGCACATCCGACAAAAAATAGGCCAACTGTACAAACAACAAATATTTGTAAAACGGTTTTCAAATATGATCGAGAAGCAACAACATCACATTCTCTATAATTGTGTGAAAAGTTTGGAAAATCTTCATTTTCTATCTAAAAACCTATACCATTAAAATAGTAATACAGGCAATAATATTTTTAATGTTTTAATAATAATAAAAGCAAACTCACCTCGATGAATGAAGTGTGCGGATGAAAAGCCCAGTCAATGTAAGCTTGCATGCCTGTCTGACTAGCTGGAACATTATTTTTCAAAGAAGTTAAAACAGTCATATTTTGAACTATGAGGTATATTTGAGGTAAAAAGAAATTTTTTTTTTTTTGTACACTTCACCAGTACAAAATAGATTACACTAATTAATACAAAACGGATGATTTGCTGATGATTAACTATATTCGACCCAGTTTTATCCAATTTGCCTTGTTTGCATGCAATTGGACCGAATATCCCGCATGACCTTTAAGCATGCAAGTAGTGACCATTAACAAAGAATTCTGCTGTATTCTTTTATCTGAGGTCATTTTACTAGATGAGTATTATTTCGATGTTACAGTATTATCATGTACAAAAAGAAATTAGATTTCATTTTAACAGTAAAAAACGATCAAATAACTACTTCTATTACATGCGTTGCTTTTTTTATTTTTATAATTAAGAATAAAAGTTAATCAAAAAAGAAAAACACATGAAACAATCATAAAGTATTTGTCTTCTGTTATTTCAATTCTAACAAGGTAAGAATGATGTTCAATAAAAAGTTAATTAATAAAAGCAGAAACTCTAGAAAGCACGAATACATATTTCTGTTAGTATAAGAGTTATTGATAACTTCTTGTTCACTGTGCTCTTTTGATTAAGCAAATTTCCATTAAATACTGTTTATAATTTATTATTTGTTCTTTATAAATTATTTTAATAAGTTGTACCTGGTATGCTTTATTCCATATGAAAGATTAACATCTTTTATCAAATTCTATAATAACAATTATTATTATCATTATATATATGGATGGATGGATGGATTTAGGATGCAGGATGTAGATGAATGTAGAAAATCCATTTGGTGACCAAAATTTGTCAGCTTGACAAGGAAAAGTGAGACGGTTGTTTTAAGTTAGTTGAATGCAATTGTTCTAGTTTTGTTTACACACCAGTTTGTGTCTGGCTTTTGGCAAACAGAAAGCGGTGGTGAAGTCTGTCACAGCAGTGATCAGAAACGGCGCTGCAGCATTGAAACGCTTCAGCCTGAAGGTTCTCTTTTCTGGCCCTCTCAATTTGTTCCCATCATGCGCGCCTGCTTGTTCCATCATTGAAACAGCCATTTCCAAATGCTTTTGCCAATTTATTATTTATTTCATATTTCATCTTTAAGAATATGACAATTTCATTTCATTATTTACTTTATTTATATTTTCTACTTGTATTCCAAAGTTGTTGTCCATGCTGTTATGTTGTGAATTTTTTATTGCACAGTTTACTTCATTAAATATTTGTCATATTGCTTAATTTTCTGAATTGGATTACAATTAATTCTTCTTTTATTTTTTAAGATAACATTTTGAAAATTTTGTCCAATCACAGCCACTTTTGTACAACCAACAAGCAGCACAGTTCAAATTAAAGAAAACTAGGTAACATTCTTTTTTTCAAAAAACAAAAAAGTATCTATTGACTTACTAATTTTCATAATTGAAAGTATTTATTTAAATTTGCACAATTAAAACCATCATTATAAAGATCAACAATATTTTAAATTTAAATTGAACAAAAATATTAAAAACTAGGTAAAGCGAAATATAATTTTTCCCTTCTAAAATTGCATCTATGTTATATTCGATGCAAATAACACACCCTGGCACAGCTGTTTTGAAAACATTCATGCAAGAGTAAAGTTGAAAAAGGAAACTTTATAATTTTTGATGAAAAAAAAATCTGCCCTATCAATCTGCTTGACATTTTAGCTGGGTAAATTCCACTGTTTGGAATTTTGCATTTTTATTGTCAAATTTTGCAAACAGGAAATATTTTTTCCTCAGCAATTATTGCTAAAAAAATGTTTTTCACACATTCATATTTATATATATATATTTATATAGCTCAAGCTGAGCTCTCAGTTTAACTCTGTGAAAAAAAATTCTTTTCTTATATTTAACACTGAATGAAATATTTGATCTGCTATCTTCAATCTTTCACGTGACATGCATGCACTTGCGAGTTTGAAATGATTCAATAATGGAATGGTCAATGCGCGTTTTCGCTTGATCATTTTACGCTGTTTATTTTTCAATTCTAATATTTCTCACTGATAAACATAATTACAAATAAAATATGCATTAGTATTCACAATTATACAATAATTTCTTATCTTATTATCATATTTCAGCATACCAATATGGTTGCAAGAAGATTCCTGTTGTTGACCTTGGTGGTGAAATATTTTGTTCTCGGTGATCCTTTTGATTGTAACAAAGAACCTTATTTCTGCTTATGCAGTGACAGCATTGTTAATTGTACAAATCGAGATTTCACAAGAACAGACATCTTTGCGCAATTACAAACTACTTACAGAACGTTGAACACGTTGATAGTGACTGGTAACAATTTTCGTGTACTGAATAATTATTTGTTTGGATCGAAAATGGAAAATCCCTCCCTGGATCATTTGGACTTATCCAATAATAGTATTGCTTTGATAGAACCGGAAGCATTTCATGGAATTAGCAAATTGGAGACACTGCTGTTGAATGACAATCGCATTGTTGCGGATGGCCGTCACATGCAAGAGAGAAGCTTCTTGGGCAATTTGAATAATTTGCGTATTTTACAATTGAACAACCTATTCGTTCCAAGTTCAACTAGTGATAATCGTGTACGCTGGCTCAGATCACAATTGAACAATACAGCTATGGAATTTATTGAATATTTGCATTTGGAAAGTAATAATTTGCAATTTTTACCAGCCGATTTTTTCTGCATCTTCCCGAATTTACAATTTTTATATTTGGCTAGAAATTCTCTGACACATTTTTTACCAAATTATCAATGTATAAAAAATTTAAGAGAATTGGATTTGTCAGAAAATGCAATTGTAAGACTTGGATCTCCCTTCACACGTTTGATCGACAGTTTAGTTCGTCTTGAAATGCTTCTACTGGCCTCAAATCCATGGCAGTGCACATGTGATTTGTCTCATTTTGTCAGTTGGTTAAAACGGAATGACAAATTAATAGTGAAAAAGAATATTACCTGTGCAACAGCATTTCCGGAAAAATTCGTCGGACATTCTTTACAAGACATATCGGAAAAACAGCTTGACTGTTCACCGGATGGTAACGAACACGTCTATGGAGTTTACATTGTTTGTGGTCTTACAGTAGTTGGTCTTTTTCTTCTTCTGATGTGTATTCTGTCAGCGAATAAGTTTTTTGTCTTCAAGAGGGTTTACAACGGCTCTACATACAGAATGAATGATTATCAACCGTTACAAAAAGAACCATCCGTTGAGCCGGTTATGGTATAAAAAGTCACTCAGGGAACATTCTTCACAATACATGCATGTATACATTTTCATTTATTTATTTAATACCGTCTACTATTTTTATTGCCAAACTTGTACTCTGATATACTTATTGATATTTGTTTCGGCAAAAACGTCACATTTGTCACTTCATAACTCAATTGTAGACATTTTCTATATACTTAACATTTTCACATCACTTGAAATATTTAACTATAATCATTGTATTTACATCGTTTCATAATTGTATTTTCGTTTGATGTACATTAAAATGCACTATTATTTTTTGTTGTTATCATTTATTAAACGATCCCTCATTACACAGATCATAAAAATGAAACAAGATTGCTCTTCTTCAACACAGAGAAGTAAAATAGTTGTGTCAACGACATTCAAATCATTTTTATTCGTTAAATACTTGTACAACACGTTTTTTTACAAAATAGCAGCAAATATTAATCAAATCTTACAGTATGAAACAAAAAATAATTACAGTATAATTAAATCAGGTTCTAATTCTTATCACAACAACAGTTAGTTAAGTGGTATTATTTACCTATATTAAATTTAATAAATTTATTATTATTTCTTTGAATATGCATCTGAAATGTTGAATAATGCTTATTGTCAATCTTGACTGAAATATTATAAATTATTCTATTCACTTTAGCATTATCACACAAATTTCAATAAACTGCTAATGCATTTTCTATTTTCATTTTAAATCGGATAAATTTTACTAAAATTGAATTAATAATTTATGAAGAAAAATATATTTGAATATTTTCTTTCACTTTGTTGTCAAATAATGTCAGAAAAAAGTTTTAAAATTTTGACTGCTGTGTGAAATAAGAAGCTATAAACGTGAAAGGCATGCAAAGAAAAGAAAGTCGTTAAACATTGAACTAGCTGTGCTAGCCCAGTTTATGCAACATTATCATTATTATCATCTATTGATTAGGTCTACGAATTATAAATGCAATAAGCACATCTGCAGCAAGTACAATTATTTTTACATTCTATATCAAATATTATCTATTTTTATTTTAATTCAGAATGCAATTTGACGAAATAAAGGACATAATACGAATAAAAGTAATAAGAAAAAGAACTTTGAACTTTGAACACAATAATTCGATATTATGTGCAAACGTTGCGTTATAAACTATTTGCTTTTCTAGATGCACAATTGTGCAATTTATGATACACATTCCAAGTAGAAAATGATTTCAAATTTAATGTCATCGTTGATAACTGTAACTAAAATTGTTTGTTTGATTTTAGTTTATTTTAAAATTTATCAACGTTTATTTTACTACTGATCTTATTACGTTGATGGGAATCAATTGCTATGGTAACATGATCACACTGGCATTAAATAACACTTATAATCACAAATGGGTTATTTCATTTATATTTCAAAATTACATTTCAAATAGTCAAAGCGGTGATTTTGCTTAGAATATTATTTCCGCGTCATTAAGCAAGCAAACACGTACACTATTAACTTATTTCCAGCATTTAAAAAAGATCATGTGATTAAATAAAAACTCAATAATATTTACATCTTTAAGAAAGTTGTCTTTTAAAAAACATCCAAGTTTTATCACATGAAAAATGACAATACGTATGCTAAAAGGTAACAAGCAACTGTAAATGCACTTCGTAAAACATTAATACATAAGAAAAGGCAGCATGTTGAATGCTTGCTTTTGTAACGTTTACGCTTTTAATCAACAAGTCAGTCGTTTTATTTAACGGAGCAACGTTTTATTCGGTTAGGAATAACTATACAAAATGATAACGCACACGCACAGAAGGTACACAAACGGCTATATTAAGTTCGCTAACACGTCAAGGTCAAAGCAACTTTATGCAAAAATATATCTCTACTGTAGACTGTTGATGCTTAGGTTGTCGAGATTAGTAATACTATTACATTAGTATACAGTTTGAACTTGATGATGAAACGTAGTTTGAAAGATTATCAAGGTAACAGAATAAGCCGCACAGAGATGTGTTTCTCCTTTCTTCTATTCTATTCTTCTTCGCATTAAATAACATTTTGGCAATGTCGCTGCTTTGCTCCTTAAGATATCGCAACAAAAATTCAAGATCAGTTTCGGCTGTTGCTAAAGAACAATCTTTTCTTCCAAGCGCATTGACGCACACTGCAACTGGCTCCAAAGCATTCAAGATGTCGGATGTTAAGGTAAGTTGCGTTTCAGAAAGGAAATTATCAAAGTCTGACAAACCTCTATCAAAGCACTTTTGACGCAGTGCTTCATCTCCAAATACCTTCGCAACGTTGTCAACATAGAATTCCAAGTGACATGACTGTCCATTATCAGCGGTAAATTCTTCCCTAACATGTNTGTAACGTTTACGCTTTTAATCAACAAGTCAGTCGTTTTATTTAACGGAGCAACGTTTTATTCGGTTAGGAATAACTATACAAAATGATAACGCACACGCGATGAAGATACACAAAACGGCTATATTAAGTACGCTAACACGTCAAGGTCAACGCAACTTTATGCAAAAATATATCTCTACTGTAGACTGTTGATGTTTAGGTTGTCGAGATTAGTAAATACCATTACACTTTGAAAAAAAATACAAAGAAGAAAAGAATGCAAAATGAGTTTCAGTTTTTTTGAATTGAAGTAAATTTTTATTGTGCACATTCAAAAAACATGTGTTCCGCTAATGTCCAACCCCTTGACAAGTGTTGACAAGCAGCTGAATCGCATGTTTGTTTTGCGCATGTTATAAATATTGCTTCAAATTAGAAAAAGGAAACCATACACTTGAGGTATGAAGCATTTATTAGCTTTAAAATGAAACAAAATAATTTGGTTTTCAGACGAATCGTTCATTGGACGACAATTTTAAAAACTCAAAAAAATAATATACATTCTATACCTGACCAAAACTGATGCAAGCTGTTGTTGCTCGCAAGCGCCGTAATAATTCAAAATGAACCAGTAACAAACAAGACGACCGAATGTAGCGCACAATAACAACAATAATTGAATAAAATTAAAAATCTTGCCTAGCGGATGTCCTGATGGTCATCGTGTCAAATGCAACGAAGCTGCAACCAACATGCAGACATACGATGCATCCTAGTCATGAATAGAGAGCTGTATGAAAATGGACACCGTGGAAAACCGAAACAATTGTCTTGAATAAACTTATGGCAATAGTGAATTTCAAATTTCCATTGCCATAAAATTGTTTGTAAAGCCAGCCCAGCAGCAAATTCATTATTTATCTACAAAATAAGCAACTATCAGTTAACAAACACTGACTAAGTAAATATAATAATGGCAAAATTCAAAATTTAAATATCTGCATGTAGTGCAATGATATGATAAAAATGAATTTTGATCAAATGCTTACATAGCATATAGAAGTGAATGCTGCACAAGAAAAGAAAATTTATAGAAATTATAGAAACAACAAAAATTCACATCGGCAGTTTGAGATCGGCAGGTAAGTTTGCGCTTGTGCAACAATCAGCAGCATTCGAGCAGGTGAATATGCTTGAAGCAGAAGATTGACGAACATGATGAGTTCGAAAACTTCGTCTCCGGGCCAGGTCGGATCGATTTCGAGAATTTCGACGTGCCAATAAAGCTTTATTCATTGCAGCATCAATAGAACGAGAACAAAATCCTCCATTTATCTTCTCACCAGTACTGATCATTGGAGACAAAAACCTATATTTCAACATTTATAATATTCAAAACAGGAACAATCAGATATTCCATTACAAAAAAAAGAACACCATAAAGGTATTCAAAATCATACAACTAAACTTTACGTAAATAGAAAAAACTCCTTACCATTCTGATCTTGTCTGCATGCGCAAAGTTTGACGTTCATGAACCCATTCCAAATAGCTCGGCGATTTCGCTACGGCTGCTAACTGATTCAGCTCTTTCAGTTCATCCAAAGATACAGCATTACACTAAAGTGAAAAGGAGAAACAAAATGATAAGAAAAACTGATTAAGAATAATTTTCAATCAATTTAATACGCTCAAAATATAAGTTACCGCTAAATTTAAAGAACGAAGGCAATCATAATCATGGGATGATTCCACAGATTGACTGGTTGTCGCTACATCAGGTTGACTGTACGCACCTGAAAAATCATAGTGTAAGCAATGATACAATTTTTCAAAAATCAAAATTGACAATATTTCTTGCTTGCCTATAATGTCAAGATAATTTTTAAAAGTTATCACACGAATCAATGAACATTGATAATCTGATAACATATAAAATGAAAAATAATTTCCCAAAATATTCATCTTATCACAAAGAAGCATTTGAATATTTGAAATGTTCACAAATGAAAAGCTTTAAATTGCCAATAATAAACATGTTTTTTTTTTCATTTCAACTCTACTTAATTTCTTATCTGATGATTCTTAAAATTATCTCTTCAATCTCTACGTGTATTGCAAATTAAGTGTACGCATCAATCAATAAAAAAAGCTAAAACGACTTTAAACGACAAAATATGAAGCTTATTGTGTAATAATTTATCTTGTCATGTTTCAAATTGTCGATTGCTAATTATAAAGAATATTAGAAATTCAAAGTAGCGGAGTAAAAAAAAAATTGTTCATTTGTGCTTGTTCATTGAACAAAGTTTCCAAATCAATTATTGTCCACGCATGCTTTAATTTATATGTACTATGTGGTGGTGTGTTCAAGTGTAGACAGGGTAGAGTTAATTTAGCGGATGCGGCGTATGTGTAATGTTTTCAATAAGTTGAACAGAGAATATGAGTAATAAGCACTGGCATAACGATTATAATATTTCACTCTGGCAAAATGTGAATTGAATATTGATCCGTTGAACATTCACCGTGTTGACCGAAGCGTGTGATTGAGCGAGTATGCTTATGAGCAAAGTCGTCGCTTGTGTCGATTCAAAAACTGTCCTGCCAACATATTCAACTAATCAACCACTCCAACAGATGATAACTGGACAAAGCTGTTCAATTTACAATTGAAGTCTCTTTGAAATCTTCATGTCAGATAAAAGTTGAATATAACCGACTAAATAATATAATAAATACACGCAATCCCTGAGCAAGCTTATTTCCAGGTAACGGATGAAGATAATGAAAAGCTAACCAATATCGATCTCCGTTTATTTCTGCTTTCTGCCTAGATGCTGCTGATGCTTTGCGGGCGCTTCAATTATTAACAGCTGCCCCAAAAATAATCAAAATGTGACGTTCAGTGGAGGATTTCTTCCAGCCAGCAACTTCCAGCTAACAAGCGCTTTGTCAAATCATGATTCATTTTCAATTCTAAACGGTGGATATATTGACATTTCACTAAGGCAACTTCCAATTTGATCACACATGATCTCCATGGCCAGAGGTCAGCTTTCCTGAAGCTTCCCATGGGAAGCTAGCGGATGATAGCATCCTTGCTTTCGATGTAATTGGAAACTAACCAAAAAATATTAATTAACCAAGCAGTTCAATTTTCTTTTTTCAAATTATAAATAAACAAACATTCCTTTAATACAAACAGGAACTTTATTAAAAATGTGCATGCTTTAATAAAAAGGGGTAAAAAAAAAGCTGGAAACTGAAAATTATTCGAGAATTAAAATATGAACAACAACCATCATTACAATTAACACAGACTAAACTATAAATTGAATTAAATTGAAATTTCATCATAGAAGTTATAAGTTTTTTAAAACTATGCTTTCACTCAATAATTATTGCATGATTATTGTACACGTAAAATGTAGAAAAAATTTGTGTAAAAAAGCAAGCACGCAGAAGAATTAAAATTCCGATTCCTAAAAATTAGCCTCCCAATTAAGCCTAAAAAGAAGCATTTCTGCCAGTTGCCAGTCTATGAAAAAGCAGGCATCAATTAAGTGAAAAAAAAAGGAAAAGACCAAATCAACAATGACTTGGAAATAAATGCTTTACGGAAGCTAAACAATCAGATTCGTTAAAGTTATCATTTGAGCTGTTTTATTCAGAATCACGTCAACTTGCTTTTTCTTTTCAAATATCAAAAATTGACATGCAATTTTCAAGTGTTCATAAATGTAAAATAAAAGAGTTCCAATTTGCTAAAGTTGAATAGAAGAAAGATAAAAAAAACAACAACAGAAACACAAATTTTTATCCCATTTATAATAGATATATGGTGAAACAAAGAAAATGGAAAAATTGAAATTCAACTAAATTCCATTCACTTTGGAAGTGAGATTCAATTACAAATTGATGATATTGAAATGTTTTCCACAAATTTCATCTGCAAACATGATGCGAACAAACCGACTGACTAACTAATAAAATGCACTGCTTGGGATTTTTATTCAACAATGAAAGAAAATAATGTTTCACAAACGTGTTCTGAATTCAAATTTGCCATATACATTATTAGCTGAACAAGTTGAAATTTAAAATTTTACAAACAAGCTAAACTTATTTATTCAAACTAGCTGATTGAAATGTCAAATCAGTTCGATCTGATCAGTTGAAAACGTTTTTGCTCAGTAATGATGTATTGGGGGTTAAAAAAGAGAAATAATTACTTCTTTTCTATTGCACATTAATGAGCATTCATTAGAGTGAATTTTATTCAGAGAAACGAGAATATTTTTTAAAAGTTTGTATAAAATCAAAGAAATTCAAAGCACATTTCAAGTTGGCAAGATCTCAGCTAGTTGCTAATAACGTCACAACAGGAAAAATGATAAAATTGCTTTTCAAAAAAAAAAAACAAACAAGATGATGATGATGATGATGATGAAGAAGCAAAACGCAAAAATTTACTTGAGCTTCAAAAATGAAATCAGTCATTTTTGTAAATCGAATCAACAAGAAAAAATTTTAATACCGCAAAAGTGAATTGATTTAACCTCCAGAGAAGGACAATTCTGAAAATAGCTCGTCAACTCAAGAGCTTTGCACAGTTGATCACCCGAAGCTGAGAACGTTTGAAGCAGAAAATTGACGTTAAACGCTACCATGTCAAAACAATCTCATGAAAGCTAATATTAGAAGATAGAAGTATTTTGGAAAATTTTACAACGTACAAAAGTCTCAATTGTGCAAAACGTTATAAATAATTTTATAGTTGAATGAAAATCATCATGCTGCTTTGAAATAAAAAAAAATGCTTTCTGTTTACATGAAATGTTAGGCAAGCTGATAATTTAAAATCGATAACAAAGCAAACAGTTATACCAGAAATGACCATCCCAATCCATATGCCATGTTCGAACGGAAAACTCAACAATGCTCTCTGTATTATTTATAATAACATTTTCCATATATGATAAACTGCTCAAAATTTTCAATATATAATACAGTTTAAAATTTTCAAAAAACTTCAATCATCAATTATTATAAAATGCAACAGAGCTCAAAACTTATATTCATCACAACGGTGTGTCTCTTATCAATAATTCTCAATTTATGCTAAGGAATGAAAAACAAAAAATTGGAAACAACTTCAACGAAACAAGCTAAAAAGCAATGCCATTTTCTCAGTCAGACAGACGAACGGATAAAATTTCAACACCTGTGATTCACTTTCATTTCAAATAATAATCAATCGTCCGTTTTATCAATTTTTTTTTCTTCAAAAATATATACCATAATTTAATCGTTCATTGTTAAATGTGAAGAAAGTAAAATTTTCGTGCTTCAACAACAAAATTTATCCAGGAAATTAAGAAAACAATTGAATAATGCTTTACCCCTCATCCTGCCCCTCTCACATCAAAAATAAAATAAAAAATTCATATTTTGCACAAAGATCAATTTCGATCAAAATAAAGCCGACAACATGCCCATTGCTCTTGTAAAATGTTCATCAATCAAGCTTTGCTTCTCAATTAAGAAAAGGACAATACTCAAATCTCAAGCTAAGCATCTAGCATTCGGCTTTAAACAATAAAAAAAGAAAGAAATCAACTCCTTCAATTCAACAAGCAGAACACTTTTTCGACATGTGCCGATGTAACGTACTCATTGCATAAACACGAGCTAGGAATACAAAAAGAACTATTTAGCAATGGAAATTGCGTGTAATCTATTTATTTCTTAAATTGCTTTATAAAATAATAAAAAGGAAATATCAACATTAATGTACACGATATAGTGGGAAATTAAAGTAATTAAGAAATACGTCGACGGATTTCCTGCTAACGCGTCACGCTTGTTTATATAGATATATAGATATAATATATGTTTGTTTGTTTGAGAAGCCTGGCGTTGATCAGCTAGAAAATCGTTTTAGAGCTCGAGAAAAAATAATCGAATAAAATTTTTTTAATTGGCTTCTTCATTGCTAAGATGGACTGCAAAGCGACTATTTTTTTTCTTTTTTGCTTTTACTACATCCACGATCGATCTGAACGTTCCTGTCATTAAAAGAGAAAAAAAAACTGAGAACCTTTCTCGATTCTTGAAAAAGAATTGAAAAATTATTTGAAAATCGACCCAACAACAAGTCAAGGATTCGCTATAGTTACGTGCAACGACATTGTTGGCTTATTCATTTTCTTCCATTAACTTTCTCAATTACAATTAAACAATTTTTTAAAGAAACCAATATAACTTTTCTACCGCTAAGCTAACACACACACACATATATATATCATTTCAAAATCTGAAAACATCCATTTTGCATGCACTTCATGTGATAAATAAAATTTGAATCTAACCGCCCACTTTGTGATTAATTAATCTTAAACAAATAAAATTCATAATTCATAATTGTTGTTTTGTAAAAAACAAAAAGGAAATTAAGAAATAAATCTCAATTAAAACATCCACCTCTGTTGTATAAACAAAATGAGTCATGTATGAATGGAATTTTCATGAAAACACATTCGCTGACAAATAACAACGCAGCATTATTTTATAATTGTAGTAAATTGTAAAACAGCACTCCGTTGTTAAACAAACCAAACTAGCCGACATCTACAAACAAGAACAAAGCATGCATTGTGAGAAAATGTGTTGACGAAATGGGAAAAATATGAAACAACAAAAGCCTGCTTCAAAAAATTTTTTCCTATCAAATTTGCATTCAAAGGTTTAATATTTGCAACCAACGCGACTGCATCAACCGACCGAAATATTGCACAGAATATTGAATTGGGTAAAAATCATGGCAACAGTAGAGAATGCAATTGAAACATTGAAAAACTGTACCTGTGTTCATGTAAAATAAATAAATACGACAAAATGGCTTTGCTTATTCAAATATGAAACATGCAAATGAAATGAATTTAAAAAAAAAATTTTACACAAAAACACATTCCACTATGCAGCAAATAGTATGTAAAACTAGAAAGAGAAAAAAAAAGAAAGAAAGAACACTCTTAAGCAACTGTTGAGTAATTCAATGGTTTCAATGGTGGACAGAAAATAAAAGTGAATACAAATATACTGAAAGATAGATACTACTACCGCATGCGGCATGCAAGTTGAAAAATAAACAAATATTACAATTGTACATGTGATACTTGTTTATATGTGTGCATGTTAGAACTCACAACTGATAGAATTCCACAATTTAGTGTCGTCTTCACCCGTTTTCCAATTTTTTGCACGCTCTGGTAATCGTAAATTATTTAATGACCCGCTGAGTTCACCAAAGCAGCCGAGATAAAATTTTGCCGGACTGGACTGTGACCGGCACAAGCCCACACCCAACGCTGGTGAATCATGAAGAAAAAATGCCGCAGGCTTACGATCAACACCACTAGAGCGAATGACCATCACGACAGGCGCAAAATCCGCCGGCGTTGTTCCTTCTGTAGACTCTACCGCATCAACAGTATTCGACTCGACCAAATCTAAAATTGTTCAACTAATTATCAAACTGATATAAATAAAAAAAAAAAAAAGAACAACAACATTAAATTAAATTATCTTCCACCCACTTGATGGATAATGAAATGAAAAATGCCAATTTGCTTCGACACGCAATGTTCTACCAGTAATACGCGCGTAGAATTCATAATTTTCACGAGGAAATAAATTCGAGAAACCAAAATGCTCTACAACAAAAGTGACCACTCTTGAAGCCATCCGAAATCGAATCACATCTTCTACCCGTGCCTGAAGATTTAACACTGCACATCATTCAATCAAATTATTTATTTCTTATTAAATACCCGTTGGCCATCGTGAATACAAGTATGAAATAATGATGGTGCCACGGATAAGCCGATTACTTCTGGATTCATGCGGGTACCTGAACTATCCGCTGCATCTGTAATCAGTCGAAAAGTGCCAAAAAGTAGTACCAATAAATGTTGACACGGAACACTTAATGATGAAAGTACTCTGAATAAAACAGACAAAATTTTCCATTGAAATCATAAACTTAATTAAAATAAATCAATTCAACCTGCAAACAGCTTCACGTCTTTTATGTGTATCTTGAATTTCCAAACTTTCAAATAAACGCTCTTCGTTCTCTACACCAAATATGCCTCCACTGAGTTTACTGAGAAATTTCTAAAATATTAAATTATAAGAACTACACACACACACGCATATTTATATATATATAATATACTTTAATAACCGATGCAGCGGTATAGACAGAAAAGTTATCAATGTTTACAAGACGCCCATGTTGCATGATATGGATAAGCTTGCGAACGTGTGCTTGATTTCCTGGAGCTCGCCATATATCCTTTTTAAGAGGTCCAAGTTTATTAACACGCAATAACAATACAAGCAGTGTAGCGGGTATGTCATGTAAAAATGCTTCGGAAGCCGGAACGCCAAATTTGACTCTAAAACAACACCTATTGTATATTAACGATAGACGATTAATTTATTCCCTAGACCAACAAATTAAAACCTTTTCTGCAAAAGTGAGAAAGGAAATATAACAATAGAACACACACTTTTCAATCCTTCGAATGAACGGAGCCCGGCTTTCATCCGACGTAAAGCACTGCACCATAACTGGAGAGGAACCGGACGCCGACGCACCATTGACCGCAAGCATGCAAAAGTAGGCGTTCAGCGGTCAAGCGTGCTTCTATTGTATACGATTATATAAAATGACAGATGGCCTGTCTGGCTGACTACTGCTCAACAACACGGAAGCACTAAGTCTAAGGCGACACTCTCCAAAATAGGCTACACACTAATAACCGCAACGAATAAAGGCGCGAACGGCAATCCCGTTAGCGGAATCGCTGTTTACGCCTGTTTGCCTACAGTAGGATAACAAAATTAGGTTATACTAACTCATTGGCAATACTGTAACACTCGATCGGTCTATTAACCGTGACCACACGACGTAGCGATAATTATCCTAGCTGTCGTTTAGTGCGTCTTTACGGTGAATGCACATTCAAGGACTGAAGAAGGACATATTCAATTTTGCTTTCGTATCGAAAGAAAGATATGCAAATTAAATTTCTTTCGTCTTTAGTTACCATTTTCTCATTGTTTAGTTAGAAATGAAATCACTAGACGTTGTTTTGTCATGCTTTTACTTTTTAAGCAAAATAATAGTGAAATTGAGTTTTAATGAAATAATTAATTATTTAACGAACTGGAATAACAATAACAAGACGTATTATTCTATTTGATTGCGTGAAATTTAAGCTGTTCATGTTAGTTGTATTCAGAAATATTATTATGGTGTAAAAAATAGTATTTCAACACGTTTTTGTAAGGAATACTACGAGGCAATTAATTCAACGTATTTAAATAAAATGTATTTCTTCCAGACATGCAAAGGCAGTTCAGCAAATTGTGCCACACTAATGCAAGTATTTAGCAGTTATATCATTTAGATTATTATAAAAATTCTATTACAAAAAAAAGATTACGAAAATTGCTGCACTGCATTATGTTAATTTACTTCATTATTTGGATATAAATGCTATTTATAATAACTGATAAAGATCATATTAAACTAGCGTAATTATTCAATTAACAATTGAGATTATGTGCACCATAAATGCATGTAATATCGATGCACAGCGAAATTTTTTTCTTGAAATTGTACCTGCATATCACGCTCACCGTCACACTAGTATTTGCTTATATAGAAAAATTTTAATTACAAAATAATATATTTTAAAATTCATGTGTCATGATTATTATAAAACTATACTGTAGAAAATATAGTATGCACTTATTCGCTTTGAGAAAGTTGGTGGGCAATCTTGAATCGATGGACATGAGTTTTTTATTTTTAACATAGCAGTATTGCTCACTGATTTAGAAAAGGTTTTTTATTGAGCAGCAGTAAGTATTATGATGATTGCAGTTTTGCAAACTTTTTTAAAATCTTAATTGATTTCATTGCAGTATAAATCTTATAATTTTGTAATTTCTTCTTATTTCGATGCTTTGATGATAGTTTAGCTGAATTCATGCTGAATGATGTACATAAATGATTTATAAAATATTATTTTTATTGGGTTTTTAAGGAGTAAATACACTTTTGACAAATTTGCACATCACACCTTAATTAATTACTAAAACGAGTTTTAAACTAAGTAGTTTTATTACTGTAAACAGGAAGCTAGTTTTTATAAATAGAAGCGGTTAATTGTTTAGCTTTGTCAGCAGTGCTATGTGTTGAAAATTGAATGACATTTTTGGGTTGTGTAGTAAATTGTATATTCACTTTGGTCAACATGTGGACGTTTTGTGAATATTTTATTAGCTTTGTTTTTGTCATTCATATAAATAATCTACTTAAAGGTTATAGATACTTGTTTACATTAGACATGTTGCAATTTCTGCTGTGCCATTTATTATTATTGGCGTATATGTCATAAATTATTAATTTATACATTTTTATTTCTCTTATTTTATAATTTTATTTTGAAGCATTTTTAAATAATAGCTTTTTACTGTAATTCGTGGATTATCTTTTCATTCCCTATGATGCTAATTAATTGTAATTTCGTTTTTCATTTTTGTATTACAGTAGTAATTTAGTATTTAAATGATGATCAAGTTTTATTTTATCAATGTATGCATTTAATCATATGATTTACATTTTCTATTTTCTAAAGCAGTGTTACTTAATTTTTCATAGATACATGGCCAAAACGGTGGAAAAAATTCTTCAGTTATTTAAATGGCGAAATGTTACATGTCTGAATGGTGGAGAAAAGAACAACAAAGGCGAATGCAGATGTCAAAAATATTTTACCGGACCAGAATGTCAGTACATACAATGTCTTTATGGTGGAACAGTAATTTTACCGGAAAACAAAACTTGCCTATGTCCTGATGAATATCATTACCGCGGAAGGCACTGTGAAACTATCATATGTGAAAATGGTGGAAATGATAATGGTCAAGGTGGATGCGATTGTTTGCCAGATTGGTATAACGGACAATTCTGTCAGTATTACAGTAGTCCATGGATAATTTTATTCAGCTGTTTGGGTTTGTTTATCACTGTAATAGCGTTTGTATGTATCGCATGTCGGTTGCAAAATTGGTTCTGCAGTTTATCGGATATAACAACATTTAGCGACTGCTGTCGAAATCAGTCATGTCGTAGTCAGTCACATCCATTGTCTATTTATTCTTCGCCTACGCAGGTTTCAGCTGAATCAGTGCCAACAGCTTATGAAAGACGGCCATTGTACTCGAATAAGAGGCTCACTTTGGACAGGGAAGAAAATGCTATTCCATTGCCTTCTACAAATTCCGACACTTATATTGCAGGAATGCTTGAATATCCAGAAACTCCGCCACCATCGTATGAAGCAGTAGTTCGAAATGAAAGTTTGCAAGCATCTTAAAGCAAAAAAGCACATCCTAAAACATTAGTTGTTTTTTTACCTTTTAGTTGTTTACTTATGTCCAGGCCATGGCCGTGAAAACAGCTCATGAAACAAAAAATGTGATTCGAATTCTTGAATAAATATTGATTCATTGTTAACCATTGTACTATTGATGAAGCATTGAAGCAAAAATTTAAAGTGTGTTTTCGCAAGATATTGATGTTTGCTTCATATAAGCAAATACACTGTGCATTTCAAATCGAAATGTGCGTTCTGCAGAAGTGACACTTCACAATACATTCACTGGATGTATTTGGGCTTTGGATTACAGAAGTAGAAACTAAAAAATGAAAGTAATTTCAATCTCTATAGTAAAAAAGTTGTAAAATTAAAATTTTTTGTTTCAAAAGAGAGACAATATTATACACTTTATTTGCCAGCATTCTGAGGGTTGTTTTAAACAACCAACTGACAACTTTAAAGCAGACATTATCCAGTACGTATGTTTGTTGCATTAAAAAATTTAAGTGCAACTGAAACTGAAGCTTCAAGAAGGTGGTCGATAATCTGAATTTTTCTTTATTGCTTTCACCAACCACGAAATACTTGCCAAAACGTTGTTTCTAAATACAGAAAATAATCTGCTTCAATTAAGGAGAAAATTTCGCATTTAAAATTACCCATGTAACGCAGAAACAGGAAAAAGTGAGCAATCGCGTGTTCCTAATTTTTTAATTATTTCACAAAGTGCCATTTTTACGTCAGATACAGACATGCATTCCTGAAACAGTTATGAATAATGTAATGAACATAATATGACTAATGTTATGAATAATAAAACAATAAGATACATACCTTAATGTCTTGCTTGTTGCACACAATAACAACTGGAACACCATTTAATGTTTTATTTTTCAAAGCTTTTTCTTAATAATTTAAAAATGAATGTACATTATGGTTGATGCTTTTTTTTAATTTCCATACCAAATGCGTCCAGTGATTCTTCTATGCGACTTTGGTCTGAAGAATCAATAATATAAATAACTCCGTGTGCTTCCGCAAAATACTATAAAAAACATTAAAAAAGAGAATATGAAATTGTATCATATTGAACATACCTTATCCCAAAGTGATTGCAATTCTTTCTGTCCTCCCAAATCCCAAAAATTCAACTCCACACCATCAAAAACAGCCTTTCCAACTATAAAATACAGAGTATTAACAAAGGAATAGTTTTATAAATGTAAATCACTATTTAAGCCAACAGTAGTAGTAATGGCTTCAGGCTTCATAGCTTTGTACTGCTTATTCAATTTCGCTTTCGCTGACTCGAGAAAAGTCTAAAAGATTTGAAATAAATTTCAAATCAATTAAAAAAACAAAATTGATGTTCTGCTTATAAATAAGTATAACAAAAGCTGTTAATACAAAAATCATATAAAGATACATAACATCTAAATATTCTGCTGCAAAAACATCAGTTGGCACAATTTTCAAAATTTAATAACACTAAAATAGATACTAAAAATAAAATTATTACAAAAAAATGCTTACAGTTTTACCAGCATTATCCAATCCCATAATCAGAATGAAGTACTGATCTTTGCGGAATATGTAATTGTAAATCTCAGACAAAAGAGCAAGCATATCTTGAAAATTTCAACTAAAACATAGATCATGTAGTTTAAAAAATATTTCACATATAAACCTCACCTTCATTGCAAGATATGTGCTTAGCATCAAACGGCAAACATATGGATAAAGATTTTCAGCTACATTCAAAAAACGTATACTAAATACGAAATGCACATCAAGCATCTAGTACGTCATGCCTAACACTGCCAAAACACATTGAAGGTCAACGTTTTCATGTGATTCTTACTATTCGTTTTTATGAGAAATGCAAGGTTTAAAAATTGATGTGCTAAATGTAAATGTTGTTTATATATTTCCACGTCTTTCAATTAAATTTCATGCAAAAATTGTTATTTTTGTAAATAAATTATTATTATTATTATTAAGAATGATAGGTAAAAAAATGTATTACTGTAGAATGACGGTACGGTATTAATTTTTGATGATGTACAATTAAGTAAGAGTATGACAACATTGAAAACTGTATGAAAATAATAATTTTAAAATACATTGCTTTTTGAATTCAACATAGTTAAGGGAGTTGAAAACTACTCTGTTTTATGCGAAATTTTTGAACAGTATTGGTGGTTAATTTGATGCAATCCAATTTAGTTTTATGAAAGATTTACTAAAATCGTTATAATCTTTAAATTACATATACGAATAATAATGTAATGATGATAATTTTCATAATTTTATGCTCAATGCAGTTACAATTTAAACGTCAAGACATATGCTACATTTTACTTTTTTTGTAACACTATTTGGAAAGAGTTTTTACTATTTCTTGAAAACGTTATCATTTGTCACTTTTCGTATGATCTTGATAATAGAAAAATTTTTTTGATGTTTCACTTGAAACAGCATTTTACTGAAAGAATGCAACAAAAGCAACTGCAATTTTTGCTGATCAATGAAATTGCAAAACTTGTACAAATGCAAAATCGGTTAATATTGCTGAGAAAGCAAAGTTATATCAATTTTTTGTTTTCTACTTATGAAACTTAGCACAACTACAGTTGAGCACAAAATACTATGCTAAATAGCAGAACAACAAGCTGTTAAAATGCATTTGTCGAAAAGTGAAATGAAAAAATCACTGATAAAGACATGACGTCATAGCGTATCGTTTTAGCATGACAAGCAGATATAAAAAGTAAATGTTCGATGCAAATAAATTTATCAGTTTAACTTTATCTACTTCTTATTCGCTTTTTTTTCTGAAATGTTTTCAAGTTTCAAACAATAAATAGCACGTAAATTTTTATACATGCTTTTGGAAAGATGCAGAGAGAAGCAGAAGCTTTGACGTGCAAGTTGTAAAGTGCAGTTTGATGGTTCAAAAAGAATAAAAACGTGCTCTCTCATCGAAACATTAAATTGAAATTAGTTTCATTGCCGTTGTTCTACATCAGTTTTAATAATATGTTTAAAGATCAAAAATACATTTTATACTATTGTAAATGATCTTTTATAAATATGCTTAATGCATTTAACTTCAATTATTTTAATAATTCATTCACAGAAAAGATGATCTTTCAAATTGAACTCATCAAAGTTGAAAAAAAGTAATAATTTTTTGGCAGTGTATTTCAAGAATAATTAAGTGAAAAATATCCTGCCGAGTAATCAATAAAGGACAAAAGCCAAAATGAAATGGGTTGTAGTTTTGCATGAACTACATTTCATATATTATTATTATTATTATTACCAACGCTTCTCTGCAAATGAAATTAATGATTTTGTTGAAAATAAGAAACGATAAATCAGAGTAGCAATGTGACATTTGAGAAAAAAGGAAGAAGAAGAAGATGTAATGAAATGTGCACTGTGATGGAATGAAATAAATATGATAGAATAAAAATTATGAAAAAAAGTCATATATATACAGAGAAATGTAGAAGATTTTCACATGTAAACAGAAACTAGCTGACCTATTTGCCGGCAGTTTTCAAAAGCCATTTTTTTATGGCAACAGTTAAATTTGTAACGGCCAATAGATCTCACGTAATGGCCAACATGATGGTCATGCGTCCTGAATTTATGACGTCTTCAATTTGTTATTCAACGCTCTTCACCAATCAACGCTCTTAAAGCAGCAATACAGATGGCGTACTAGTCATCTGTATAGCAATTTATTTCTGTTTACCAACGCTGTGAACAAGTAATAGCCGGGTTTCCTTGAGCCGTGCTGCGTCTCAATCTTGTTCACTTCTGCAAAGCTTTTCCATTCCACCAATGTATTATTTGAAATTTTTATTTTACATAATCAACAACAGACAAAACTGCTACCGTATCCGAGTATGTCGTTCATATTCGACACAAAGAATCCAATGTTCACGTTCAGTTACCCTGTAGCACCGAGCTGTGTGTCTGCATTTTGGTACACACGGTCGGTTACAGGTTAAATGAATTTGAAACAACACATCTTCATCTATTCAACTGGTGTCTCATGTTAATTTTATCGCTTGCAGTTCATAGCATTGCATTTCAATAAACGGTCGTTGAAAACTTATTACAACATGCCATTTTTTCAAGAAATGGTCAAAGTTTGGATAAATTTTCACCACGTTTGCTTATTGGTCATTTATTGCAGCATCTCATTGGACGTTCATGCCGTTGTCTTTTTGGTTTTTCTTGTCTAATTGTTGATTGGAACAAAGTTTTCCATTTTGATTAGTTACATTATTTTTTATTTCATTGGTCCAAATATTTCCAACTTTAGGAATGAAATTTTTAATATTTCATTAAATTTATATTTATCACAATTTGTTTTTTCCACATGTTATTTATTGAGAGAATTTTATACTTTTTAATGATAAGTATTTTCAAAAACAATTTCTTTTATTTTTTCTGTATTTTATCGTAATAGTAATAACTCAGCAAAAACAACAAAAAAATGAATAAAACAATGATTTTTTTCATTATTCAACAGCCAACAACGATAGCAACACATCAGTAAACAATATTAGCAAAGTGAAAACGATGAGAAATTAAAAAGAAAAAGAAAACAATACAATATAATACAAAGCCACCGCTTGGAAGGCTGTATTAAATCGACCCAGGCGTTATGTACATTAGAGCTGCAAAGAAATGGCTAGCTCAAAGCGGTTAGCTTATTCTTCAGTGTCATCCAAATAATCATATCCTTTGACTTTTGTTGAATAAATAATTTCAATAATAAACTTAACTTAATTCTGCCGGCACTTTTTGATTAGCTACTACTTCATGTTATTAGTTGATTTTCATGAATAATTATATCTGTGTACTTCTGTCCCGAATAAACGGTATTATTTTCTTGAATGGAAGTTCAGTTAAAAGCAGATTATTATACAAGTAATATTATGCTCCAATAGTTTCTTGTTTATTACAAAAGAACAAATCTTATGATAAAATCACACACGCGGAAGTGACCAAGCTATGCGTCATCGCTGGCACATCACAACTTTTGCATTAGCGTTTTCTGGACTGTACAGCAGCAATGCAATAGCTGCAAGCATAAATTGCAGTAATTGCTAAATGCAAATAAATTTTAGCAGCCTTTCTGGGTAAGTTGTCGGAAAAATTGAGAATTTGTCTGAAAAATTAGCAATGTGATGCCAACAATTTTAATTTATCCACAAATAATGCCCATGCTGAAGTGAAAAAATGTCATGTAAACTGCCTCGTGAAATGGGCAAACTTCAACAGCTTTTCTGCTTAACACCGTCAATTTCTTTCTTTGTTGGCATCATCAAAAGGCTTTGATAAAATTTTATCAAAAGCATCTATTTCCATTTGCAACTGTTGAAACAAACTGTTGCATTTTAATTCTTCTCAGTAATAGCTGGGTTTTTTTTTGGTGTGTGCTTGAGCAAACATTTTTTACAGCAAACTTTGACGAATGCTAACAAGCATTTCAGTTTCCATTACATTTTACCATTTGTGTATAATAAATAAATGCAACCTTTTGCAACATTTTAACTTGTCACATCCTGAACTATTTCAATGATAAGGAAAAATTGAACATTCGTAATTATTAGCAGCTAGCTGTGACTTAGCTGATCTCTTGCTTCTTGTTAAAATAGCGTTTCTGCATATTCAAATTAAATGCCGGCAAAATTCTCTCATTAGATATATTGCAGAAATTGTTTATTCAACAAAAACCAAGTGATATGATTATTATTTGGATGACATTAAAGAATGAGACAACCGTGGGAGCGGCTTGATATTTGAGATTTGAAGCAACACCCGTGCAAAACAATCGTTTCCTGTTCTCTTTGTTATTGTTACAATGGCAAATGTTGCTAGCTAGCTGGTCGCTTCGGGCTAATCAATTTGAACAAGCCAAAAAAATTCAACTGAAGACTGTGGGAACAGCTTGACATTTGAATATTGAAGCGATTATTACTTATTAGCGATTATTGATTTTACGATTTCAATCTTTTTCTGTTCTCTTCCTTGTTCTCGCAATGGCAGATGTTTCTGCTAGCTAGTTGCTTCAAGCTAACCAGTTTAAACCAGTTTCAAATTCGTAAGACCGGATTGATATTTGAAGCAACGTCTGATTTTACGATTTGAATCATTTTCTGTTCTGTTCGTTACTCTCGCTGTGGCCGATGTCTCTGAGTTCAGTCTTGCACCAAATCGTTGCCGCGGTATGTCCTTCGTTTATGAAGGCAGGGCATACAAACTGAAACATACTGGTAGGCAGAAGAATTATTGGAGATGTTCAAAAGTATGTGATGAAAGTACAACATGTATTCTATATTATTAACGATTAATTTATTTTGGTATAGGATAAAGAAGGCTGCCAGGCTGTAATTCAGAAGCGACAACCGTGATCAGTCAGAAAGATCATATGCAATACTGTTCAGTGGATCAGCACACTGCATACAAAATGGAGAAGAAGGAAATTTAAGAAAACGAATCGCTGAAGAAACTACACTCATTCCCATCATCTATGATCAAGAAGCTTCCGTGGCAATCGCTCGCCCGTCCACTACAGGCGAGTTCCGTTTATGGAAAACAGTTGAAAGTAAAAGTGAGTAAAAGCCGAGGAAGGCAATTTATGAAAACGAACCACGGAAGAAACTACACTCATTCCCATCATCTATGATCAAGAAGCTTCCGTGGCAATCGCTCGTCCGTCCACCATAGGCCACTTCCGGCTATGGAAAACAGTTGAAAGTAAAAGCGAGTAAAAGCCGAGGAAGGCAATCTATGAAAACGAACCACGGAAGAAACTACACTCATTCCCATCATCTATGATCAAGAAGCTTCCGTGGCAATCGCTCGTCCGTCCACCACCGGCAACTCGCCTGATATTTGAGAATGTGAGGGCCACAATGCATAATAACCATTTGAAAGGTTCTGGGAAACAGTTGAATATAAAAGCGAGTAAAAACCATCTCGTGTTTTGTAATGAAACAAATGCGAAAAACACAACTTTGAGCAAATGCAGCAGATCCTGGAAACTTTTTAATGTACATAACGCCTGAGCTGATTTAATGTGGCCTTCGAAGTGGTGGCTTTGTATTATATTGTATTTTCTTTTTTTTTTTCATTTCTCGTCGTTTTCACTTTGCTAAGGCTGTTCATTGATGTGTTGTTATTGTTGTTGGCTGTTGTTCCTGTTGAATAATGAAAAATAAAAATCACTGTTTTACTTATTATTTTTTTTGTTGTTTTTGCGGAGTTATTACTATCATATTTAACATAACTTCATTGTGGTACAATAAAATACAGAATAATAAAAGAAATTGTTTTTGAAAATACTTATCATTAAAAAGTATAAAATTTACAACAGATAATATATTTAAAAAGCAGTATTTCTATGAATGATAAAACTTCATAAATTTAATAAAATATTAAAAATTCTAATATTAAAATTACGAAAATCGTAAATGGAAATATTTGGACCAATGAAACGAAAAATATTTCAGCTAATCAAAATAGAAAAGTTTGAATCAATGAACAATTAGACAAGAGAAACCAATCTGACTAAGGCATAAATGCCCAATGAGATAATGCTTTCAATGACCAGTAAGAAAACGAGGAGAAAATTTGTTTCAGCGTTAGGCAAAATTTTAAAATTTAAAAGAGTAGAATTAATAAATTGTAGCAAATAAGTTATGATTGATGAACCTGTCACTTTCAGCCTCGCCGTAGGTTACATACATACTGCAAACAAATTAGCAATTTCAAAGAATCATATTTTTTTATACATGTATAAAAAGATACAATGCTATCCGTTAGCCCTTGTCATAAATTTCGTTGTTAATCGGCTATAGAAAAATATACGTATGCACATATACAACTATGCTTTGTATCAGACAGAAAATTTGTTGCGCTAATTGATTCTGATTTGTGTACTGCTGCAACAGGCGTTGAAAATGTGCACAAAACGCGCTCGGCAGATAACATGACAAAGCACACATGTGGTCAAGTGACAAAGTTGCAAACACATCTGTTTCACGATAAGACATAACAATACATAAATCATAAAAACAAAATAATCAAATACATTTAAACTAAAAATATGACATTACAGATGTTGAAATAAAGCTGAAGAGAAAACTAGGAACTTAATTTGAAAAGTAATTCATACGCATAAATGAATAATAATTATACATAATATCAGTGAATTTCAAAATTCCAAACATGGACATAATGGAGACAGAGAAAATTAATAACATTTGAAAAAATTGTTTTACTTACTCATTTATTGTTTAGCTGGAAAATATTAAGATAAATATAAAATTACTGATTCTTGAATTTACTGTGGCGAATTTGATCGTCAGGCTTAAAGTGAAACTTATTTCAAATTTTTTAACTTTCATTTTTTTCAACTTTATAGAATTATTTTTTAATTAATAAGAATTCATTATGCTTAATGATTCACATAAATGAAAACAAAATATTTTTTAAAGAGTTAGCTTTTATTAACAAGAATAGTATAATTTGAATATAATGAAATGATAATACAATCGGCCTTGAACATTCGCGGCTTCCAAAACCGCTAAAAAAATAAATCTTAATTTTAGACCCTAGTGTGTATGTATGTTATGGATCTGCAGGTTCAGTGCATGGTTGTTTCCGCTTATGAGATTCCACACCATAACAGTAGTGATAACAACTTAACCAAACTGGGAAGCTAAATAACCGCTACTAATGCTAAGATGAAAAAAAATAATAACATTAGGGTGAAGGGAAAGGAGGCGCTGCGACCGGGAAGTTGGTCTACGGCAGCACCGGTTCCGTGATTCCAGACGCTTGATCCAGACTGGTCAACTAGTCCGGACATGTCCAGACTTCCGCTTTCATGCTAACACAGTCCAAAATAGCGTGAGAACAACGCAAAATTTTGAGCAAACACGTAATGCCTGAAGCTACTACTATAGTCAGAATATTTTTTCGATAACAATGTTTTTAAAAAAAAACAGTCCATCCACTTCTGGCAATGATTTTGACTGTTATACACTCAATTAGACGAATAAAAAATAATAAATACTGGATAAATATTTAACATGCAAATCAGTAGACGATCCTTGATATCTTTTGAAGCTTTCAAACAACTGCGTAGTATTATAAAGCATCGGCGGGGCTGTATGAATAGAAGCGGCAAATATTCACGGAAATTCGTGGTTCCGCCGGAACGCACATACCTCGAATGTTGAAGGCCGACTGTAATGCGTATAAATTTGAGCACAGAATTTTTCATCTTCAAGATAGAGTAATTATTACAAAATTGAATTTAAAAAACTTCATATTTTTTTCAAGTATTTCAAACGTAATGAAATAAAGCTCAACTTATTAAAAAGAAGAAAGAGTTTTATTAATATGACTACTCATAAAGAGAAAATGAACTTTCAGAGTTGTTCATCGAAAAAAAAAATGATCAATCTTTAAGTTGAACAATAAACAGCCTTTGCTAATGTTTTACAGTTGTGCATTGTAATTAAAATTAAAAAAAGCTGAAAAATGTTTTCACATATTTTCAATAAATAAATAAGAAAATAAAAGATTAGACAATGTTTGCTAAGCTTTGCCTTCTTCACGACGATTATTTATCTCTTCATCGCCTGCCATTTGTTGGCCATCTTTAAAATTGTTTGCTTCGTCTGCAAGTACAGATGGTTCGGCTGAATTGTTCCCTGAAGAAAAATATAGCTTCAATTTGTCATCTGGAAGAACGCTTTGAAGTATTGCAAAATCAAGAAAATCATATAAAATACTTCATGCTAAAAATAACTCTGACTTATATTAATATTTTCGAATCTTATCAAACGGTAAGTAGTATTTCTTTTTTTATGAAAAATCACAAACTTCATACATACCGACAGTTTCAATAGAAGTTCTTGTTAAAAGTTTAGTGAGTTCCAAATTTATAATCACTTCTGAGCATACTCGACACGGTCTGCAGATGCCCAACGCTTTCAGTACACGGCATAAGCCGCAAAGAGGGTTCTGTTTCCATTTCGTCTTAATAAAAATAAATTTATAAAACATTTTAAAGAAAAAAATATATATACAATAAAATAAATAATATAACTAGCAAAAAATTATTAATTGAAGTTCTGATAACTTACATTTGAAAACTCCATTACAACTACTAAAAAATTCGTCAACGATTTCAACTAATGAAATGACAGGTACTGAAGAAATGACATGCAGGTTGAGCGTAGATTTAGTGAAATTAATGTGCTTTTCTTCACAAATACTTTAAAATGTAACATCAATAATTTTAAAAGCGAATTAGGATTATAAATAAAATGAGCTCGACAAAAAGTATTGTATGAATGAAACAAAATACATCTTAGAAGGTTGTGCAGAAATAAATTTTAACTTTCATTTTAAAAAATAATATAAATAAATATGTCGGTATTAATAATTAAATAAAAATGCCTAATAGATAAATTTGGAAAAAATACAGTCTAACAACTGCCTTTTCTTAATTGTTGTATTTCAATTTTTTAACACGGAAAATTGAAATGTATATAAAAAATCATACTGAACATAACAATATACTATTTATATTGACAAAAAATGTGATTTTAATATTTAATTCATTGAAGTTGTTCAATATTTTTTTGATCGACAAGCTGAAGAATTAAAGTTCTACATAAATAAATAATATAACTTTGTATTAAGATAATATAACAATTGTGGTTAAATTATAAAAGTATAAATAACAGCTCATAAATATTTAGTTTTGTACTTATTAACTTTGCTACAATGTAAACTTCTATTATTTGTATTAACTGTCTCTACCTCGTTCGCTTACCGTATAACTACTGCTAATAAACATAATAGTGAAATCGGTTTAATATGCAAGTACACATGATGATGTTTAATTAACAGTTTCAGAAAACTTCTACGAAATTATACTGTTTTAAAAACCATCGGATGGAATGGAAGAAACTACAGAAAACTAATCTACCATCAAGCATAGCATATATAGCTTAAATAAATTTAAAATAAATTTTTATGAAATGTATTACTAAAATTAATAACATAAACAAATAATAGATACTGCAGTATGCCGGTAAACTTATTTAAAAGCACACTGCGCTCTTAACAGAATTTGTTCGTTTCCCCAACTGTGGAGTTATAAATCAATACAAAAAAAAGATAAATAAAACGAAAAGAATTATAATACATCCTAAAAATTTTTCTGATAGCATTGTAAAGGTGATTTAAAAACATGAATAAATATTTTACCGATCTCCGTTTCAACAAACACTTTCTTCCGGTTTCGTTTCGGATATATGAAAATATATTTTTAAATGCTTAATTTACATTTCCATGTAATTAAGGAGTTACAACTTTATTGGATTATCTACTTCATTCGACTGTGCATTCAAACTATTCAACATGATTTCCAAAAAACTGTTTCTCATAAAACCGAAAAAATAATGTTAAAAATTAAAACAATATATCATCATAGTATTTTTTTACCAGGATCTCATTTGGGCAAAACAATATAAATTAAGCGCTTATTGTAAAATACCGTTTTTGATGACAGCATACGTTCGACAAATTCGCATATTTCTTATCGTTTACACAATATTTTAATTGACTTTGTTAAGCATTCAACAAGCCACTGATAATACAGCAAAATTAATGCAAAACACTCACTTGCTCTTAAAGATCTCAAATATTATTTTGACAATTCAAATATCCAAATAATATATTCATTTTGATATATTTTGTAAACGTGACTAAATTTTTATAGTAAACTTTGTGGTTTTCATGTTTACATTGTTGTTGTTGTTTTTAGCATTTCATTCAAATTCTCAAATATTATAAACTAAAACAAGTCATATATATTTCAATAAATTTTATGAAAACTTTAGAAAAACACAGTGTTTAATTTCAAAACTAATAAAATTTCAAATGAGTTTTGCATTATACCGTACACTTATTTACAGTATATGTATTTCAGGAAAATAATACGAAAATAGCAGCTTTAATTTTAATTTAAATTTATAAATTAATAACAATTTTTTATTAAGAAAGTTTTTTATATTTCAATCACAAAAATTTATTTTCCCACTTTTTAAAACCTGCATTTTACAATTGCACTGTATATTTTTATCAATTATAGTTTGATTGTTTTAATAGGTTTTATTTGTTTGTATTAAAGTTTGTCATGATTTATTACTGTCTGTTTAAATGTCCTAAGAAAGCAATTTATTGTATGACCGTTTGTTTAAACATCGCGAACGTCAAAAATTGAAACAAAATGGACTACTACAACTTATTATCCTTCGACAACGATGCTATCTGTACCACCGAATTAGGTATGATGCACTATTAATGTAAAAAGAATATTTTAGTGAAAGCACTTTATATTTATTTTATGTTGAAAAACTTATCTGCACCAAAACTAAACATCGATAACATTGTGACCGATTTTTTTTGTTTCTTTATCATTGTTATCATACACGAATTTCTTTTATTGTATAATTAGTTATGGCAGTTTTTAATTTTTTTTTCAAAAGTGATTTTAAATTAAAAATAACTGAATAATATGTTATTTAAATTATTGAATGTATTTAAAATATTGTGAAAAGCATTGATTAATTTCAGTTTGTTATTTAGTCCATTGTTAAATCTTTCTTTTTTTTTTCAGAATGTTCACCATATATAATGCTTAACGTTGACGAAAACATGTTTCGTCAGTTTAGTCCAAGAAAGATATTCCCATTCAATCAACTGCCTGTGAATAGTTTAGATTTTAGTCAAGATGGATCCGTGCTGGCGACGGGTTCGGACGACGATTCCATCTACTTATATGACTGTTGCCTAGGAATCAAAAAGGGATTAGTGAGTTGTAAAAAATATGGCGTTGATCACGTTCGTTATTTTCCTCTCAGTACAGCTGTAGTTCATGCTTCGACGAAAGTAGATGATAGTGTACGTTATTTGTCGCTTGAAGAAAACAACTACATTCGTTATTTTACGGGTCATACAAAAAGAGTGACCGCTTTATGTATGAATGGTCATGATAATACTTTTCTTTCTTGTTCTGAAGACAAAAGTGTTCGCTTATGGGATATCAGGTCATCAAACTGCCATGGTTATATAGAAACATGTGGAATACCTGTATCAAGTTATGATCCAGGCGGGGAACATTTCGCCGTTGCTTGTAGTCCAGGTGATATAGCTTTGTACGATAGACGAGAGTTTGATAAAGGAGCTTTTGCTGAATTTTCTTTGTACAACTCAGATCGGTCGACAGTATTTTATGACCTGAAATTTTCTCCAGATGGATCAACGATTCTCATTTCTGCTTATGGTGGAATGTTTTATCTGATTGATGCTTATACGTACAGGTTGATGTTCACGTTCACACTTCAGCCATTTATGCAAGGCTTCAATCCAGTACGTGTTGAAGCAACATACACTCCAGATTCAGCCTTTGTTATCTGCGGATCATTGCACGGATGGCTGTATTGTTGGAACTGCAATACTGGTCAGTTAAGCTTTAGCTTACCAGTTGGAACCAAAAACGCTCACGAAGAACCTATTCGATGTGTTCGTTTTAATCACGCATATGCAGTTATTGCTACTGCTGGAGTAAAAACTGTTCTGTGGAGTCCGTTGAATTTTGGCTAGAAATTTCATTTTCTTTCAAATCTACAATGTCAAGTTTATAAAATGCGCTCGCTCCTCATGATTCTGAAACTGTTCTTTTTATTTTCTTTATTATTTTAAGTGTATACGTTGTTCTGTCTAAATTGAAGTGTATTTAGTAATATAAATAAATGGTAATTTCGGTCATTTTATTGTGATACTTATTTTTCAGTGATTTTACATTAAAGTTTATTCGAGAATTGTTTTATTGTTCTTTTTTATTTAAACCATATTATTATGTGCTACATAATACAAGCTTTCGTCATGAATGGTTTTTGATTTAAGTAAAAATATCAATGTAAAATATGACCTGTCAGGTGTTGCTTAACGTTTAAGCAAAAACTATTAAACATCAAAATACATATTCAGCTTACTGCAAGCCACTTTTAAACCACTGAGAAGTATTTTTAAGATTTTGGCTTGACTTATGATGTCTTACTGTCACAAAAATAGTAAACATCATATAGGCTACTACGTTTTGTTGTGACAACTATATCGAGCATTATGTAAATCACACAAAAGTTTCGTTCCTACTGTATTTAAATAAATGCAAGTTTCTTTAAAGTTCTGATTGTTAAAATTAGAAACGTTGAGATTCACACAAAATTTCAAATTATCTTTTATCTGTTTAATGAAGCAATGCACTTAAGCGGCGGGAAGAGTTGGCGGTAAAAATCGTCGATTGTTGCTCGATCTGCATGCGTCATTGCAAACTGAAAAATTCGCTATTAGCAGTTATTTTCGGGCATTTTAAGCTTTTAACAAATTGCAGCTGTGTCACAGTTTCATTGTTAACAATTTGTTTCTTGCTTACGCGTTTTCTATTAATAACTTGCTTTATGCTGTTGCTGCTGAAATAGCCATTTCACAAAGGAAACTTTGTAAAACGAGGCCAGTTGTTCTTCAGCTGGTATAAGCCTAAAGCACTTTTTGTTCTTGATCAGCTCATGATCTCTTACGCAGAACTGAAGAAAAGAATGTTTCCATTAGCATTTCTGACTGACATTTCTTTCCGGTTAATACTATAAAATTTTCAGTTTCAAACTAGCATGATTTATTGCAACCTTGCTACGCTGGAAATGTATAGAAAGTTCTCTCAAAAGTTTAGTTCTGTTTGTCAAAGCTTCGGCTCCTTAAGTTTAATGTTTGCTTAGGCTAGCTACAATTATTCATCATTCGAAAAATTCATTTCTAATCAAAAATAAATGATTTAAAATTATTTTTTGTTTAAAAAACGCTTATCTGTTATCTGTTAATTTTGATACAACTTGAAAAAACATTAGCTTTTCCGTGAAGTTAACTGAAATGTTTGTTTAAATGTCAGTTCTTACCAACAACCGCTAGCTGCCGTTAAATAAAAAGTAAAAACAGTAACATGCCGAGCACATCAGATTTTCATCAGGTTTTTCTGGCAGAACACATTTTATTAATAAATCGGTATTCTGTTAAAATTAGTTTGTAAATATATTTTCGACAATGATGACATAGTGGCTTTTTGTTTTAAATAATAGTAAATTATTAAATGAATCTACTTTATGAAGAACCAAATTGATCAAAGTGAAAGGCGTGGGTGTTCGTTTGGGTGATCTTTCGTAATGAAAGACTGATAGCTTATTTCTTCTCATACGATTTTCAAATTGTTAGGAAATAAAGTTTTGCGTTTTAAAATATATTTCAGGGTGATCAGTGTTAATTACTCTATCAGCTGTTTAATTAAAAGTAAGCTACTGCTGTGATTTTATAA
The DNA here is from genome assembly GCA_001447755.1 of Trichinella papuae. NCBI lineage: Eukaryota > Metazoa > Nematoda > Enoplea > Trichinellida > Trichinellidae > Trichinella > Trichinella papuae. The sequence goes on from JYDO01000073.1 coordinate 96,577, forward strand.
ATGCGCAACTTTCATTAACACTGGCAGGTGGATACTGTCATGCAATAGCAATCTACTGGCAATAAACGCTTTTGAAAATAATGAAGCTCGGTGTTCAAATATAATAGAATGAATTGTTGTTCTATTGCATAAATCAACAACGTCAATTTACATACCTAATGTTGTGTGATGTGCAACGTCACAAACTGCTGGCCTAATTCCAGTGAATAATAAATGCACTGGCACCAAGTACAAGCAGTTAAAATAAGTTTCACCTTAATTTACATATCACACACTGGCCAACTGAACGGTGTCTTATTGATTTTCAAGTATTACATTATTCACAAAACCTCTTTACAGTACATAAATATACTGCGTCCAAAGGGAAAAAGACAGATAAGAGGATATAAAAATATGAAAAATGTTAAAATTTTGTGTATATTTCAGAATTCAACAAAACTAAACTCTACCTCTTTTCCATTATGCATACTGATGAATCAACTTTTGTCAGAATAAGTTTTTGCTGTACATGGCTTTTGTTTCACCAAATAAAATTATTTATTGCTATCTTAAGCGATGATTTATTTAATTTTTGTTATCAATTTTGTTCTGAAATTTTTATTTATTTCAATATAAATACAAGTTGATAAATATTTTCTATAAACAAATTTCTTATTTCTGACAAACGTGAAAATTAAGTATTAATTAGAATGCAAAGATCTGTTATAAAATATAATTATGTTAATTATTATAAATTATTAGGATTGTTTTTATTTTACTATGCGTAATTTTACTTGAATTCATAATAATTGAGTTAAAAAAACAAAAATGTGACTAAAAAATATTTCAGATTTATTGTTGCACAAACATATTTATTTCCATAATATCTCAATTTAAATATACTTATCACATGATGAAAGTATTTATGATGAGAATTAGCACTGATGTAATGCTATGATAGATTTAAATTTTTGCTAACGACATGATAAGTGACGTAGATTTTGTCTTGTTTACAAGTAATAGATTTCCCGTTTGCGTGATAAAAGAAGTTGCGAAATTGGAAAGTGAAATGTTTGCGGAAAGTCATCGTTTGCTTAGCTAACATTTTTTTGTTCTTATCTTTGGAAAAAAACATAGTATTTAATTGATTTTAGTGGTGTCTTATTATTCAGTTCCGTAGTATATTGTTAATATAGAAGTTCTACATTGTGGTATACATTACCTATATGAAGAATTGATATGATCTCTCCTGTTGAAAATCCGTCATTAGAAACTCGTTCCATATCTTCAACAAGGATAAGCGTTTCAGCAAATTTAAAGAAAAAATATGCAAAATGCAGACTGAGTGAGAAAAAGAATAGCTTGCCTATGGGAAAGTCCAACTTACGGCAGCACCGATCAAAGAAAATGTTGCTTGATCAACTTAGTCGACATTTTCACCGTTTTGATATTATTCATTCTTGGAATGAAAATTTTCATCCACTTCAATCAAATCAAAGTTTGCTATGGAATCAAGATACCGCAATGCATTTGGTAAATGTTTTTGCTTATGTATTATTATTTTTCTTTCTTTCTTTTACTTTCTGTTAGTTTTTAAATATTTTATATTTTTTTCATGTTATCAGTATCTCATTACAACGTTTAATTCAAAATCAAAATTTACAATACACAAATTACAAGTGCTATAAATTACGTTGCTTTTGCTGTACCAGGAAGTACATTTGTACCATTTTAAATAAATTCATGCTATTCTGAAAATTATTCTTTATTATTTGGTAATTTGTATTGAATTATTTTAGCATGTCAGATTATAAAATTATTTCAGCATCCATACATATGTATGTATACATGCATATAAGTCGGCTGCACGAATAAAAGTAAAAATTGCTATCCTTAAGTGCTTAGTTCATTGTATCTGTGAACGTGGATCCACGTTTGCTTTTTAAATTTCTTTTTAACTGTTTAATTTTATTTTTTATAACTTTGATAGTGAATATTTCAGAACGAACAAGCAATATCCAGAAATATGCTGCTGAGTCAGTATTTGGGAAAACTGACATTGCTAGTTTCTCGAATTGGAAATAAAGGAAATATAGAACAATGCAATGGATCTAGTTGGATCTCAAACTGGACTGAGTGTAACGAAAAATATTTTCCATATAAAAAAACTGAAGTACACCGTGAGCCCTTTTCAAATAATGATAACTGTCGCTATAGCAGCTATAACACTCAGTTAGAAGAGTTTAAAAATTATTCAAGCGACTGCTTTAATTTTTCTTATACACCTGCCGTAAATTGTAATGATCACATTTCTCTGATCGATGCTTTGGCACAAGACAATTATTCATCTCAATCGACTGACAATGTGGCAAATTTAAACAACGCGGAAGCAACTATTTCCACAGATAATGCCGTCTCATCTGTTTCTAATGCTGAACGGTCATTGATTGAAGACATATCATTAGTAGATTTATTTTTCGGTGAACCAATGCAGAGCACAGAAACATTTTTCAATGAAAGTAGTCTATCCAGTGAAAATCAGTTTGATTTTTCAACACTGTAATGTTTCGTAAAATCGAAGTTACATTAAAATGAAAGCATTACTATATTTAACGTATGCATTGAAGAATTGCAGCGAGAAGTGTTAAAGAGTATAAATATTCTTTAATAAAATATTTTAAATTATTATTTTATTTTAAAATAAATTATGAATTATAAGAAGTTTTACATTATTGTTAATATTTTGAACATGAAGCAAACTGAACGTTAAGATAATAACACATCACACAAATTTTTTTTTTAACTTTTATATTTATTATTAAAATCAAATTTTATTAAATTTTACGAATTTTTAAATATTTAATACTTATATATTTTTCGTTGACCATTTTGTAAAATAATAAGTGTTTTATACCTGCACATCGTATACTTTCAGTAGTAATAAAGTTGTAATTTAAAATATTTTAGAATTTTAGTATGTTAAATATAGAAATTGATAATTCACCAACAATATTACGCCAGAATAAGAGGAAGCTGTACAACTGCTTAAACTTTAGTAAAGAATTTCAGCACAATTTGCAGATTTATCGTCAACTGCCAAATCTCAGTATTCCATTAGAAAGGGTTTTCGATTTGGCTATTAAAAGAAATGATGGTAAAAATGCATAAATACTGTGTTTTGATTTTTTACAAGTTACTTAAAATTTAAGCATTTTAGTTCTCATTGCTGTAGATACACTGACATCAGAGGGTTCTGAAAATGCAGATAATCTTTCACGGAAGTTGGATTTCCATTTAAAAGATCTGCATTTTGGAATTGCAGTTCATGGTGTAATACAGTTACATATATATTGGTCACCTAATGTTATTGAAATTTTTACTTTTTAAGTTCAGCAAATGTCAATAATATCACATTTTTATGATGTGCATCAATGTCACATGTTTCTTTTTACATTTTTGATATTTTTTTTATTTTTAGACTGATCTAACAAACCGTTCATCAGAATATGTACTGAACCAACGACTTGATGATGTTTTCTCACATTTTGCTTTGATGATTGCATATGCAGATGAGTAATTTTTTAATGATTTTTTCTAATTTAATATGAACGTTTAATTTTAGTTTTGAATCTTGTATCTGGTTTCAGAAAGCCGAAATTTCCTTATTCCGTTACAGATTTGAACTTGAAAATGAATTGAGCATTAGAAGATTTTTGCAATGCAACGACATAGCTTACAGCGTTGTATCGACAGAAATTGAATCCGGATTTCACTATCTCAAATATAAATCTTGTAAAATACAAAAAGAGAATATTTATGGAGTAGATTCCAAAAATGAAATCAAAGATGAAAAGTTTTACCAGGTTATTTATTTATAATTTTGGTTTTACTTATTCTATTTGCATATTTTGCATTCAGACTGTTTTATAGGTGACGTTTAAGGATGCATTAACTTTGATTAAATGCCGAGAAGTTATTTTAAACAGAGGATCAGCATTTGTAAGATGGACAGACTTTAAAGTTATTGTTTCTGATAAATTTTTGTTAATTCTTCGGCAAAACTGCAAGGTATGTGGTTTTTTATTGAACTTTTTGTTGCATGCATTACTTTATTTTTTGTGAAATGTTTAGAATATTGCAAAACTGATGCCCAGTTTGTGTTGCGATGAAAGACTTTCAGTTCTTAAAAATTTACCCAATATGCGAAAATCGATTCAACTTTCATTGCCCATTAGTGTTACAAATTTAGACGAGGTAAGTGATATAGCCTTGACATGTATATCTATATGTGCACGTTTGAGTAATTATTTCGAATATTAACTGATTTATAAAAGTAATTTTAACAGTAATTTTCGTCTAGCTCTCTGTCATTTCATTTCCTCCGTGCATGCGAAGAATGTATGAATGTTTAATTCATAAACAACATTTGTCCAACAACGGACGAATGCAAATTATGTTATTTTTGAAACATAGTGGTATGTCTCTAGAAAATGCTCTTAAATTCTGGTTGCAATTCACTAGTTCAAAAAATGAAATGTATAGGGTAAGGTTGATGTGAAACGAAAAAAATGTTTAATATTAAATTCTTTTTCAGGAAGAAATTAATTACACATTGTTACGTTTATATGGAAAAGCAGGAAGTTGTACGAATTACTGCGCTTATTACTGTAAAACGTTAATTAATAAGCAGTATCAGCATTCTGTATTGGATTGCGGTATGAATAAACGAATTTTCAGAATAAATGATAAAAGCAAAATAAATTTTTCAGGCTGTCCATTCAGTGCTTGCAATTTTAGTTCTCTACAGACGATGCTCAACCAGTGGAACGTTTCTGCAAGTAGCCAAGAAAAGGTAATTCAACTTTATGCATTCCATCGATTTCCATTATTCTATTTATAAATATTTTTTTCAGATTTTGAAATGTTTTTCTGAAAAAAAGCCAAGTGAAGCTTGTAGAGTATTTTTTGCACACTCACATGGTCATGATTTGGAGAATCTCTCTGTACCAATGATTTTTCATCCGAATCAATATTTTTTTGAAAGCCAAAATTATCACAAAATGAAAAAATGAACATTATGAAAGAACTTTTATGAACAGTGAAGTGTACTTGATTTTCAAACGATGAAAATCTGTTTTCGTGACATGTATTTTTTCGTTTCTGTTATTAATTAATATAAAATACAATAATAATTGTATATTTTACACTGACAGTGCTTTTTTCTTACTTGATTGAAAAATGTCATTTACAAAGTTAGACTATTACTAATACTATTAAGTAATATCACATGCAACACCTCGTAGTATACCTATCATCTGCTGCTATGCTTGCAAAGCAAATTTTGCCTCGTTAATTGCAATTTAAGAATATTCTACATATATGTCTGCCTGTATAATTGGATAATTAAACAAACAACTTTCCCACAAAAAGATAACTAATCAATAATTTGATTAAGCTGATGATTGCAAAAAATTCCTGAAAATATGAAAAAAAACCTACAAGAATATTTATTATTATTATACTGAAATAAAAAAACAAGCGTCTGTTGAATATCTTTACTAAATTGATGATATTAGTAAAAAAATGCACTTTCCACCGCAAAAATCGATTATTAAAAAGAATTTTTTGAAAGGTTCATTCTATTTCAAATGCGTATATAAAATAAGCCGCTAAAATTCAAAATAGGAACGCACTGCACTAGATTCTCGAAGAATGAAAGAAGAGTTGTTAGATATATTCCAGCTGTACGGTCAGTTGGAAATAAAAAAAAATGAAAATAGCAGCTCAACAATAAATACCATTTCACAGAAAAGAAAAAACCATTTCAAACTCACAGACACACACACACACACACAGAAACACATACATACAGTTTGCATGTTTGTGTTTTTCCTAGGAAAATAACAGTAAGAACAACAAACAATGTATAGCAACATGAAAATCAAAATGTATACTATACTGATGTGTTTTGTTGATTACTGTTAAAATGGAAAAGCATTTCAAAACAAACTGTACGTGCGTGTTTAAATGTAATAAAACCAACTGGAGTCCAGTTAACTAATGGAATTGTTGATCCAATATAAATACTGATTATCTAAAAGATAAACCAAAAGAATACGACTTTACCCACATATATATATTATGGATAAATGATTTCAAAAAGACTAAATACTACTTGAGAAAATCACTCCAGTATATATTATCACGCATCATCAAAAAATAATATAATTAGTAAAAAAATAATCTAACTGCAATTCATATGATGCTGGTTAACTGCTAATCAATCAACGACGTCGGTGTACGAACAAAATGCCCTCTCAATTCAGTCACGGGAGGCTTCAATCACGCGCATGGTGTTTGTAAAGCCGGCCCCTTGACGCCATCCAGTGACCACAACAAGCATATCTCCGCCATGAATGAAGCCGCGCTCCTTTCCTGCCTTGATGCCAAATGTAATACGCTTGTCAACATCCGTTGGCCAATCAGCATCACGAGGCTCTAAAAAGTAAAACAAAACCATCAACCAAAGCAAAATAACACAATTCAAGCAAAATAATCGTGCAACGAATGCTTGCGTGCATGGAAACGTGCAAATGTAAACAACAATCGATATTTATAAAGGGAAAAAAAAGAACATAATGGTAATTTCCAAAATATGCTTAAAGAAATACATACAATACATTCAGCTGGATATCATCAAATAACAATTTAAAAAATCTACATGTATTACCAAGCATCATGCATGGCAGTATTCCGTAATGTAAGTGTAGACTTTTGGCAACTTGCCAATCTCGCACAACCGACAGAACAATACAAGGAGGTCGATATTTGGACACCAACGTGGCCGTTCTGTAAAAAGAGAAAAAAACAAGACACTACATTTAAATAAAGGAAAATGTCAGATTCAAAATAAAAAATAATATTAGAAATAGAATGACGTCTGTATGATGATAATGAACGAATGAAATAAGAAAACGCACAAGCGAGTCAATCGATTGAGAACGGCCCAAAACTACTACTACTACTACCGCTACTAAGCATAACATCCAGTGCACAATTATTTATATCAATCGAGTTACTAATAATCATCATCACTAAGATATACAATTAGTGCAGTTATTTGAAGAATATATGCGAAAATAATAAACAAGATGGAAAATGACACGCAATTTGCGTACGATCAAATAGAATTGGATTAATTCCATAAAACAAGTGCAACTGGCGGCAGTAGATGGGATTACGTGTCACAGCCAAGATTGGGCACATCGGACGATATTGAGACATCACTTCAGCAGATCTGAAATAGCCACACTCTGAAAGTAACAATGGACACTTCTTTTGAAAAAAAAAAAGAAAGAAATCCTTCCCCTAAGAATCGGAATACAACAATTCCAAGTTCTTGCTTCATCACGAAGGCTTTTTTTTTTAAAAAAAAAGAAAATTATACAATTGCAACACTGAACAAGATGGGGCCTTTAAACGGAGAGGGAAAATTTGTCGTTTTAAGCTAAGTATGCTGAAAATGAAACGTTTTTGTTATCAAGCTCAACTTGTATAATAATCTGTTCTATAAATAATAAATAAATCAACTAACTAACGACGAAAAACAAAAATCCAATTCTTCTGTTCTGCAACAATCAACAGCATTGTGCGTTTTTCTATATATTAAAAAAAATTAAGAGTAGAAAAAGTAGAAAATGAACAAAACTAAATTTCCCAATGAATTTTAAAAAATTCTGAAAATTTAATATTAAAATTAAAAATAATAAAAAGAAAATCCATTACCGTCCGGTGGTAGTGACGAGAATTATTGCAACTGCATTGCAACTAACGGCTGCAGATGTGGCTGCAATAGCGATAGTGTGCGCCGCATCTGTCGGTCTAGGTGTGATCATTAACAATTCGTTAAAAAAGCTATTATGATAATGAGCCGCTTCAGCCTGACGACAAATCTATAAATTAAAACAAACAATATATTTATAATCAAAGCATTTTCATCAAGTAAATTATGAAATGAAATTGTACTTCGTGCATAATTTGCAACGCTTCCAAAGGATACTGGCCTTTGGCCGTTTCTCCAGAAAGCATGACACAATCGGCTCCATCCAGTACAGCGTTGGCAATATCACTACTTTCAGCTCGAGTTGGTCGTGGTTTGCTGATCATCGACTCCAACATCTGTGTAGCGCATATGACCGGCTTTCCGGCAACTTTACATTTAGCAATGATCGCTTTTTGGGCAATGAAAACTTGCTCTGGCGGGATTTCTATACCCAAATCACCACGCGCAACCATAATTCCATCCGCAGCTTCAATGATCTCATCCACACTACAATTAAAATTATAATTCAACAATCATTTTTTAAAAAAAAAAAGAACAAAAAAAAATTCTTCTCACTTTGCTACACCTTCGTGATTTTCGATTTTTGCCACAATCTTGATATGCTTGCCTTCTTCGCCCAAAACTTTACGCAACACTCGAACTCCTTCTGCGTTACGAATGAATGATGCAAATACCATATCCACCTGAAGATTAATTAATTAATTAATTAATTAATTAAACAGAATAATGAAATTCATTACATCATTCTTGACGGCAAATTGCAAATCTCGAATGTCTTTATCCGATACGGCTGGTAAATCGACCTTCGCACCAGGAAGGTTGACGCCTTTGCGACTTCCTAGCTTTCCTCCGTTCTCAACAACACAAGTCAAACTGTCTGGACCTGTTGTTTAAAAATCAAAATTGAACAATATAATTATAATGTGAAAATGATAATGAATAAAAATGATGAATTATTTCTATTTACCAATTTCGCAAACACGCATACAGATTAAACCATCGTCAATGAAAACGCGCATATCCTTTTTCAATACTTTTACAATATTTTTGTAATCGACATATATAATCTTTTCAGTGCAACACATCTGATATTTTTCGTCAGTTGTCAATATGATCTCATCACCTTTGCGCAAGTCCACTTCTGTTTCAGCGCCCTAAACAAAATATGCATTCACAATCAAATGATGAAAATTAAACTTTTCCTAAATTCAAATATAATAATTAATTAATCAATCACAACTCACAGATTCAAAAACGCCAGTACGAATTTCTGGACCTTTAGTATCCAAAGCCAACGCGATCACTCTTGGCTCGTTGAAGCAGCTCACTGCAGCGTGCAAGTTTTCAATCGTTTCCGCATGATACTTGAAATATTAAAATAAAAATTATCCAAAAAGATCATGCATTTTGTTTGCATTATTGATCAACATGAAATAATTCTACACTATCAATTTTGTGGAATTTTGAAACAGCAAAATACGAAACCGAAGAAGCTGTTAAAAAAAAAAAATTGCATCATCGACGAAAATAGAAGGATCAATTTTGCAAAGAAGCAATTTTTCATCATTTTAAATTTTCAATTTAAAATGAAAAACATTTTTTTTTTTCATTCCAACTATGTGAACAACCAATCAACGAAGCCTAACTGAATGGAATAATTTGCGTAAAAATGCAGCACACAACACGACAGGCTTCACCAATTGTACAACTCTAGTTAGCTGTGTGCATCAATTGTAAAACGATTTCAACCAGAATAAAAGAAGCACATTTCTTCCTCCAAGTGAGAAATTAATTCCTCTATTCATTTATGATGCTTATCAAAAGCTGCCGTCTCGATCTTCTTCACAATGCACTGTCGGTCGACAAATAAAACTTTACCTCAGCTCATTAGCGCTCTGCTTATTTCCTCACGTTCGGTGTCCAAAATATCGATTTTGAACAAAATCATTAACTCTGAGATGATGGTGAACATTTCAATTCACCCATCTTATATAACAACAGAATTAAAGATGAAAGAGAAGGCAGAAGAAAAAAAGAGGAAGAAGAAAACTGAAAATTCAATAAAAAATCAAATATATATATATATAATATTCACTTATGAATAATAATAAACTGATCCGAACAAACACTGCACGATTCCAAACGAGCAATTCAGTCCAGCACTTATTCACATTTCAAATGTCATCTCACTGACATCCGTAGGTATAACTTTGATAAATATGAAAAATCAAATTTATTTTAAAATATGACACATGCATGTATGCATTTTCTGAATACAATTAAACAAAAAGAAAATACAATTTACCTCATGCGAACCATGGGAAAAATTCAATCTTGCAATGTTCATTCCACTGACAATCATCTTTACCAACATATCAACAGATCTTGATGATGGTCCTGAAATATAATAAGCAAAATTTAAAATTTAAAATAAAAAAAAAAACAGAAAAAATCCTCTGTACCTATAGTGCAGATGATGCCAGTTTTTCGAACAGGAATCTTCTCGTCGTCAATGTTCAAATGGCACAAATGCTCGAGCATGGTCTTGGCGTACGGCTTAGCCGCACCCTGCTCTTGGCGATAATACGAGCCAGAACGTTCCTCATCCAAAGTCAGTCGTCGAAACATTTTCTTTTTAGCAGCAATGCGTACTGGATTTAAACCTGGCACAACGTTCGATGTGGAAGAATCACTTTCAGCAGAAATCGACTATATATATAAGCAAAACAAAACACCAGATCAATTCAATTTAAAAAATTTAATACAAAGAAAACACGTATATTTTTGCATAATTATGAAAATACAACTAACTGACGAATTAAAAGAAAAAAATTATTCAAAGTGGAAACTCAATGAATGTACAAAAGCAGCAATATCACTAATGATCATGAGATTGAATTTTGCACACAAGGTTGAAAATTCACAACATACATACATATATATATATATCTGCTAACCGAAGAGAATAAAATTTACAACAATAATAACAAAACTGATGATAATGCGCATTTTCAATAAAAAATTCAAATTGTACTTATTCAGAAAATACCTTTTGCGCTTGAATGCTGTCGACAAAATGTGAAGGTACAAATAATTCTAAATTTTTCAACAACTCCGGAATAAATTCTTCATTCCGGCGATCCATCAGCATACAACTTACAAAATAAGTCAGCAAGCAAGCAACAAGAAGAACACATATCACCATAGAAACTGAGTCAATAGGTTGGAAAGTAATCACCATTTGTCGGTATCTGTGTGTTAGCGAATGCAGAAAAATAAAATAATTCAATTCAACCAACGTTCAGAAATCACATTCGCCTTAGCTAGCATGTTTTTTTTTCTTTTATAGATTGATCGGATTAAATATATGAACAACGAAAATTTGGACATAAATGAGAAAAACCCAAAATCAATGTTAGTGCACAGTTATGTACGGGTAGGTACAGTTTGCAAGCAGATCTAAAGTCAACAACAACAACAACAACAACTGAATTCGAATCGATCCACAATTTCATAAAAATTAAGCTCTTTTTCTTACAATTATAAAAAATTCTCCAAAATTAAAAAAAAATTTTATTGAAAAATAAAATTTATAAATAGCTCTTCATCTAGAAAATTGTTTCACACACACACAATTTTGCAAAAGTGATATAAAAATAAAATTGCCATTTTCTATTTTATTCCATGGAAAAATACAATACAAGGGAAAATATGAAAACATGCCCAAGTGTGTAGAATGAATGCAATGTAATCAATTGTACAAATCAAAGTTTTCCAATCAAACATTCTCTTCTCAACAACAAACACTACACGCCCAGTTTTTCAAAATTCATCCCCACTTAGCACACACAAGTTTGGAAAACACGTGATTGATGAATTAATTGACTGACTGACTAATTTTGCTATTCAACAAAATTTTTCATCATCACACCCGATCGCAACAACTGCAATTAATCAAACTCAATCTAATTGATCAATAATTAAAAGTGAAATAAAATTTTCATTCAAAATCAAACAAAAATGACACGAAAATTTATTAAAATTGCAATCATTTATGATTAAATTAAATTGAAAAATAAAAATAATAATCATGAAACATCTATTGCTGTTTCATGTAATTAAAATAGAAAAGAAAACTCAATCACTGTTACGCTTTCTCAATGTAAAGGTGAAATGAAAAAATTCCCTTTTTTTTTAAAAAGATGTCATCAGTTTAATTAGCGATTTCAAAGATTAGCAGAATAATTTGCGCATGCTTTGATAAATAAATAAATGAATTAATTACCAAAAAGAATTGATGATAAATGCGAACGTTTTCTTTCAGTGGTGTGAAGAAAACTAATTCAATTCAAGCGCCAGCGCAGTTAATATATATATATACTCTTGCATTAAGCGTTGGCGTTGGACCAGCAATCAAAACTGATGATTCATCGTCAGACAATGCTAGAAATTTCTACCAGAAGAGTAAATATTTGTATCGGATTTTCAAGTTCAATAGATGTCTAAATTTTCATAAGAAAATGGAAAAACCACCAAGACAATTGAAAATTTGAAAACCCAACCAAAACGGATAAGGTATTCGTTTGTGTTTTAATTTTAAAAGAAGAAAACTGTGTTAATATTTTAATAAAATTGTTTGTTAAAATTGACAATTCTGAATGACAACAGTGGAAAAAGTTGGCAACTTTCCAAGCGAAAGATAATACAATGTTATTAAAACATGAAGAATGCAGCAGAGCAAGCGAGATAATACGATGAACGCGCGTAACAACTCAGTGCAAAGCTGAACAATCAATTAATCAATTTCTGAACTTTTAACTCTACTAAAGACGCTAAAGCTACACCGTCGAATATCAATTTTAACTCATTTAAAATGAATAATTGAAAGCGGAATTTTTTGATTTTAAACTCGATATAAATCGATGAAAAAATTTAAAATTAACGCTAAAACTTGTGGAATTTACTAAAAAGTAAAATTCTTTTCCAAAACAGCTATTTAAAAATATAAAAATATCATGTGAAATGACTTAAAACATCAACATTTGCTAAACAAAACAGAAACACTTGTCGTGCACAAATTCACGTGATAAGCACGCTTGTGACAGCAACTGACGAACGTGAAATAAATGACAAAGTAAAAAAAAAAATTCTCTAATTCCAACCGCAAACTGATCATAATCACACTTTGCTAATAGAATTTGTCATTTGATTTGTCATTTAAATGTTAATTTTATTGTGTCAAGTTCAACGACCCGGTTTGGGAGAAAAAAAAAAAAAATTCTAATTTCAGGCAAATTTCAGCTTAAACAGTCACTCAATGACAAACGGGTTACTTATTCGGGAAGTATTCACGGACGACAATTCAAAAAATACTCAACAACCGCATCAACTATTCACAATCAAGCTAATTGACAACACAATTATGGAAAATTTTCCAACTAACCTCCTACACCTGCTCTCATTGACAAACAAAACCGGACTACATCAAAGGAAAAAGGAAAAATTAAAAAATAAAAACAATTCAAACTTACATCCACAGCAATTATCAAAGCTCAAAGTCGACCAAAATAGCCTCAACACAATTGATTACAGTTGGCTGTAATGAATTGGTACTAACTTCTCTCATACTGTAACCTAATTCTCAAAAAAAAATTCAACATCCGGACGTCATTTTTGTCAAATAAAAAAACTGTTCAAAAAAAATTTTTTTTGTTTTTTTAAATAAAAATAAAAAATTTTAACCGATGATATAAAATTATAAACCAAAATGATAACAAATTTTACCATTTAATTTTTTAAAAAATAATAAACCATGAATAAATGAACTTTGAAAATGTTAATAGAAACGGGAAAAAATTTTTGTTTTTCTAATTTTTCGATTGAAAACTTGCACGAAATTTGCTAATCACCAGGATTATTATTAAATGTTGAATCGAAGGGTGAGGGGATGAAAGAAAACATGCAAACAGGCACGTCTCCATTGCCAATGCAATGAATACGAGCATGCTTGTTGTAAAGGTGAAACGAAAAGCTATTTGCGTATCGAAAAAACCTAATCAAACCGTGAAGAATTAATATTTTTGAAAAATTATTGACACTTCTGTGAATTGTATAAATGTTAAATAAAAAAAAGACCAAATATTTTACAACAATATGCTTACGCGTTAAGTGAACAAACAGATTTCAAGTTTCATTTCTAAGCAAATTGTGTGAAACGTAACAACGAATATATTTAAACGAGAATTCCGCAATTACGAGAGCCATTGATGAGTTCTGCAAGTATTCGAATAGCAATAATAACAACGTTGGTTTGTGAAGTGGCCGTTGAATACGATTGCATTGAATTGAAAACTGCCATTTCGATTTGACGTACGCGAGCAGGTGATCTCTCGAAAATTGAAATAAAAATAAACAACCTGAAGCAACATAACATTATCAAATTAAGATCACAGTAACGATCCGCTTCTACTGCTACGCGCATGAGAAAATTTATGCATAATTATATTCATTGCGGAAACAATTCACCCACAAATATGCATATCGATAAGCACATTTCTTATCAAATATTTGTATTTCATTCAAATGAAATAGATCACACCAAATATCATGCATTGCAGTGCTTTCAGTACTGAAATGGAAAAGATAAAGTAAAACAAGCATTTAATGCAAATTTTAAAATTTACAATACTTTTAACTATTCTTAAAATGTATAAATGAGACACAGCGTTGCAATATAAATGTTGAAAATTACTGCAAAATTTTGTTTGCGCCAACAAGTTTATTTAGTTATTTACCCTCAAAGAAATTGCTTCATTCTCGTTTTATAATCAACAAACGTTTGCTATTGCATGTAAACAAATTTTAAACGAACGCTTAACTAACACTAGTGGTCGATAATAATAATAATGAATTTGATTAGCACAACAAGTTCAAGCATTACCACATCACACGTGTAATAGTAGCTGTTAAACCATCGCAACAACTTTCTTGAACAGCTATTTGTCGGAATTAGCATTTGACGTAAATGACACACTGCCATGCGCTGTAAATTGGAAATTTTTATATATACTTACATACTGTCAAAGTTTACCGTAAAACATTCACATCTAACATCATTTGCAATTTTTGTAAATTATCAACTTATGGTCAAAAAAAAAAACGTCAATTTTTCTAAATTAAAAATTTTTTTCCCAAACTATTTCAAACCTGAAACAAGTACGTCAAAATAAGAGAAAAATAATGAAATTCTTTTAAAAAATAAATCTATTTAGCAAAAATCAATAATTTACAATTAATACATAAAAAATTTAAATTAATATTTATTGAATATCGTTTTTTTTTCAACTTGCCGTGTGCTTTTGAATTACAGTAACTTGTGTTCAAGTTCCAATAATTACTTTTCAATTACATTCGAAAGTGTCAAATTATTTTATGCGTGAAAAACCACCGAAAAAATATAAATATGAAATAAGTGTTTAGTTTATTTCACTTTAAATTTTTTTTAATAAAAATTTTTTCCTGCTTGTATCCAAATATATTTACGCAAATACATCCTAAAATAGCATCCATTTTAAAAATGCATTCCATTTGCAAAATGATACAGTCAACAAACGTTTATTGACGTAATTGTTTGCAAAATAAAACGTATATTATTTAAAAAAAAACTGATCAATTTAAATAAATTATCTTGAATCGAATAGCATCATTACGCATGATTTTATTTATTGATTAAGCAATGATTCTGATTTGTGGCAGTGGATGAAAGACAGCGGCGAATTGTGCGCAACTGGTGACAATAAAAAAAAAAAAAGAAAAGAAAGTACCATTGTTGGCAGATGTAATATTTTTTACAAAAGATTTATTGTCATCAGTATTGGATGTGAAAAAAATTGCATTGAAAGCTGGATGACAAATCGACCTGTTTTCACAAATGAAAAAGCTCTAACAACTGAGCAGCAGCGACTGCTTTGTTGAAAATCAATTGTGGAACAATTTTGAAATGCTAATTTTCAAATATTGTGTCGAAGTAATCGAACGAATCGCCGCCGTCTAAATGTGAACAAATAAATTTAAGAAAACAAACAAACAAATAAATAAACAAACAAACATCAGCGTCGCCTTTTCTCAATTTACATCACAACAACTTCAGTGACCGGAATTGTGCAATTTTACATTTGATCATTTCAATCAGTTAATTAATGGTAAACTTGATCGATTGAACAAGAAAATATTCAACAACCACAATTAATAATAAAAGAAGTACTTCTGTTGATAATAAATTGACAGTGGAGTGGTATTTATTTTAATAAAAGCTATGTTGCTTTTTGTTTGAATTATGGACCATGTGTAGATTATTTTTGATATAGATCAAAAGAACAACAGTGCAAGAGCGAGCAATTCACCTCAATTAAGTGGCAAATTGATAAGCATAGACACTATTGTTGACAACGTGAAAACAAATTGCCAAGACAATTGATTGATTGATTCACAAGCTTTCTTCTCAATTACTTCAGTAAGATCATTTACAACAAGCATCTCAATTCTCATGCCACTTCGGTCACTCTATTACAAATATGAAAGTAGCAATGCAGCAATGTTTAAAATTGAATTCAAGAAAATTTGTTTCTCAAAACAAGTCCTTCAACGCTGTTGTCATCGAGTGCTTTTTCATTGGCAAGTTCAGTAGAGTTGTTGAAGAATTTTAAAAACTGCAAGATTCTAAGATTTCATTGAAATTGTAATGGCAAATGTTCAGTGAATATAATAAGATCACATCGGATCAATTTTCAACATTCATAAAATTCAACCAATTTCAAAACGGATTCAATGTTCGCCAGTGGATGTGCAAATTTTACTTTTAAACCAACAGCTGCTCTTCACTTTTCCAAGTATACGGTTTCTCTCATGGCAGAGAGATGCACAGACAACAAATAGCACGCAAAACAACACAACAAAAAAGTTAACCAAGCTTGCCACTCTTCCTATTTCACCAATATCTCTTTCCTATTTGATCAACGTTGAGAAAATTTTGCCCGATTAGAAACAAATTTAGAATTGCTATTTTCGACATATTATTAAAGTAATTGAATTAACTGCAATTGAATTTACATGACTCACTTCTTTACAACAGAATTTCCATTTATGACGAACATGTCCTTGAAGTGAACGTTTCGATTAATTTTTGCATCAAATGTTAAACAAATCATACACTATTCTCTTTTTTTTACTTCCTCGACATATATATATAATGAAATTTGAACAAAATTTCTCTTTTAATCTGGTGGAGTAGATTATTTTCACAAAAACATCCACTACAATTTTGCACAAATCTGTTTGCCCCACAGCTAAACCAAGCATTGTGTTAAAACAAACAAGCCTAAAGGGTTGTAGCTAAAGCTGTTGTAGCCTATTCATTTTCATTATTATTCAATAAAATATACACAGTTTCCCCGAATAGAACAGAATCTCATTTCAATAATCAAAAGCTCAACCTGTTGCAGTTTAAAAAAAAACCTTTTTAAACCTGTTGAAAAATTATTATAAAATTGTTGTTTATTTTAAATTTCTTAACAAATAATCAATTTTTCAACATACTTTCATTTTGCTGTCGAAAAAAGTGAAGTTGATTGAAAATATGATGATCGTTCAGTTGATGTGTCAGAAGCTTGTGGTTGCAGTCCACCGGTTGGTAATGATAAAAAGCCACAAACTAAATATAATAATAATAATAATAAACCGTTGAACACTTGCAAGCAAGACTGCGACAGCGTGCGCGAGATTCTTCTTCGTCAGAGTTGTTGAATAAATTGATTGGTCGCAGCGGCAGTGCAAACAGCTCGCCCGCCGGGTTACAGCACTTTTTGAAAATTAAGTTCAATTGATCAACAATGATGATTTTATTTTTAAATACAAACTTCTCATCACATTTTCAATAATACAATAACTTAAATAACAAATAAAATTTATTTATTTATCACTTGAAATATGAAGAAAAAAAAATTGCTTCACTTTTGAAACTTTGCTTCACGTAAGAAAAGCACTTGGAAGCGAGTTCAAATAGCATATATATAAGCTTCATTGACTAAAAATTGTTTTTCTTCTTTTTTATTTCATTCCAACTGACGTCAGTCAACGTTCTTCTGGCTTATAGCATTTAGCAGATAATGTTGAACAAACGCAAAAGCTAGACAACAAATGTTTGCATTGAAATGCCCTATTTATTTAATTTGTATTCTAATGCACACACATGGCAGGTGTGCATTTTGAACGTTTGTTTGGCATTCAAAAAGAAATAATATCACGACCAGAAAATGATAAGCATTATTAACTGAAGCTAAAAAGAACAAGCAAACAAGCAAAAATATCGATAAAATAATGCCAATAATATAAATTTATTTTGTACTAAAGTTAAATAATTCAGAACAAATATATACACAATTGAATGAATCGTTTTTATGATCTGTGCTATAAGTGTATCAGGAAAAATATAATGACAATGATAATGCTTCTTAAATATTGAACAATGAAAAAATTCATCACATAATCAGATTAGAGATTATTGTCCATTGGCGAGTTTCTTACAAAAAAACAAAACCCACATAATATTTTGCAAATTTTCTTTTTCTTCTTCTTCAATTCTTGATTATTATTATCAATTTCCAAAATATAATAATAACAATAATCGTCGAAATATTCACTAATCTAAGCTAAAGGCTATTTTAGTAAAGAGCACTCTAGTAAAAATATGCACATATATAACAAAAAAAAAGAAAAGGGCAAAGCGTTGAAATAAATGATGTCATGAGTGAAACAAATATTATAAGATCAATAAAATCTCAAATAACAAAAAAAAATAATAAAAATATACATCATCTAGTCAAAAGCTGGCTTTGCGAATGCAGTCAACGAAGACATCTCCGTTGCTGCTAATCCTTGATCATCGTCATCATCTTCGTTATTTAATGCTAAAAACAATGAATTTAAATGAGTATTATTTTTCAAATTTACTTGCAAAATTAACTTTTTCAAATAACAACTTCCTCTTCCTTATACATCGAATATAGAAATACGTATTTGAATTGTTTGCCTATTTTTTCCATTTCCCACGAGACTCAGAATATGATGCTGTGATTGAAAATTTAATTTACTATTGAATTATTAAAGTTCAAAAAAAAAAAGAAAAAAGAAATTTATTTTCCAATTTTCAAATAAAATACCCTCCAGACGTCACAACAATACTATAAATCAAACTGTGCCGCCGTTCGTCTACAATTTTAACCAAACAAATTCGAATTTCAAAGAATCATATAATACAAACTAGAAATTAACATCAATCTCAGAACTGGTCTCAAAAGTAATATAACTTTAAAACTGCAATTTCTTCAAATGACCATTCTAATTGTTGATAGATAACAAAATTGAACATTTATTTACCTTGTGTAGATTCAACGTATTTTTTATGACTAGGTGCGTACATGGCCAACAGACAAAATGTATAAATGTTCCACATTCCATAAACGCCAGTTTGTACAGCACTAGTATACTGTATACTTTCGTATTCATCATAATCACCCCAACGTAACTGACCTTCGCCAATCTGAAACATATGTGCACATTATATATGTAATAATGAAAAACTTTTTTTTTTCTCACCTGAGTCAATGCAAATGCTATCACCGTCATTGCTGCACACAACAGTGTAAAAAACATGAGAAATTTAAAACGAAATATAATTGCCTAAAATACAAAAAAAAAAAAATTGATCAACTTTAGTTTGATGACAATTTTCAATGATCATCTATCTACCTGAAATCGTAAACGTCGAGGACGTTTCATTGTGTTCATGCTGGCCCGTCTTTGCTTAATTGTACGCCAGACACGAGTAACCAGACAAAACAAAAATATGAAGTAGACAATAGCCGAAATAACAGCAAGAATAATGAACAAATACTATTAAAAAAATTAATATTAAAATAAAGATCCTCATTGCGCTTTCTGACACTACATACAGCAAGATTCGATCCAAGACTTGTAGACCAAATGCTATAAAAAGGGCTTGTCAAATGGACACCACGTTCGCAGGCGTCGAAAACCAACAAACAAGCACAACCGAAAAATACTGAACTCAAATTTTTCCAATATGCACTTAAATCATTTTTCGTTTCTTGATCCTAAACAATAATCAATTTTATTCAATTTGTTCATTTGATTTTCATATACTTACTATCAAATGTTCTCCGGCAAAAATTAACCAAAAACTCAGTAAAACTGCATAAAAAAGTCCTTGGCGCAAGTCAGAAAATACAAGCATAAAAGGCAAGCGTACCCAAAAGCTAAGCCATTCTATTGGAACTAAAAAAAAGAAAAAAAGAAATTTCAAATTTGCTATTATACAAACATGGCAAATAAATAAATAAATAAATATAATCATTTTACAATCAATGAAAAGCATTGCCGCTCCCAAACAGAATATACTCTTTTCCAACAGTACAGGAGGACGGGGCAATCCACGAACTCGTCTATAGTACCACACTAATCCGGCAAGCATAATTGGAAATAGTACTGTTTTCATCGTAAGCCATACTTTGGTGAATCCTCCATTTTGGTGTATTTCCTTAAAAAAACAAAACTCTTTTTAAATTAACATAACTACTTCACCATTGCTAAATGCAAACCAACCATGACAGACATTTCTGTTAAACGCCCAATTTCCGTATTATAATGCGCTGATTCATTTCCACCTGGTATTCGAATATTCAATAAGTAAAAAGGATAATCACAAGAACCTAATTCAAACAATTCAATCGGTTCACACTGATAATTAAAGCCGTTCTGCATCTAAATAATACATATATATTTTTTTTTAAATATAACGTATATAATTATTTGATAAAGTTATCAATAAATACGTGATAGTCTTCAATAGTGCAACGTAATCTTCGAGAAATTGTAGCAGAAGTCAGTTCGTGCCAAACATGTGCAGGATCATCATGCGTCTTATATCCCATTCGAACCTCAAGACGAAGTTCAGGATTTGTTCCTGAATTGTTGAAACTTATTTACCAAAACAATTAAATGTGACATTACATTTTACCCATTTTCCATTGAGGATTTTGTGAATATTCTGTTTGAACAACTAACAATCCTAAAAGCCATTGAAACCAGCGGCTAAATTCCAACTGTATGTCATTTCGAGGATTTGGCATCTGTGCAACAAAAACGAGTTCGCGAGGGTCTCCAGTAGCCAATAAATATGGATTTTCTATTGTTCCAAGATCGCTCAATTCTTCTGAACAGCCATCCTTAGGTCGAACATAAAACCAACGATTATCTTGGCCAAGTGAACGATCAACACATATGCGCATCAGATGTTCCATATGCGACGATGGGCTGGGTGCTGGAAAAAAAATATAATTTTCTTTTTTTTATTTGCTTGTCATCATAAACTGCTTTATTACAAATTCATATCAAAATTCAATTTTAACATTACATATAAAATAAGCATTGTTGCAAATTGAAATTATGTTTAAACTACGCCAGCTTGTTTAAACTTAATTGTTGCTTAATCTTTATCTTGAAATGCTACATTATTGAACTGTCCACTTAAGACACCAAAATACTGCTTGTCTAGTGTTTACCTAAGTTAAGTGATGCCTGAATCAAATTTCACATGATAACTGTTATACAGACAACAAATTACTATCATTGGAAAAATTCTACTACGAAAAAAATTCTGCAAACAATGTGCACATATGATCCTTTGTTAATACGCAACAATGATACTGAAACTGAAACATTTTTAGTAGAATTAAATGCAAGCCCTTTTTTGAAATATGAATCACGTTTTAACATAATGACTGTTTCTAAAAATAAATCAGTCGTTCAAATAAACTATCTACTGACAGCAACAAGCTCAATAAAATTTCAAAAGAGCGAAGTTTCTAGAAAATTAATTTATCAAAAGTAGCAAGTTTTAAGCAAAAATATCATATCAGATTAGGAAACAGATGAAACTTCTTTACCAAAAAATTTCAAACTAAAGCAACAAATCAATTAAAAATAGATTTTTCATTTAAACAATTACTAAAATCTCATTTATAAATCAATTCTTAATTTTTTTAATTAAAATAGCGATCATTAATTAGATTTGAAAAAAATGTACATTTCAGTTACAAAATTAAAATCCATTTTACCGCTAAAATAATCAAAGGTTTGAAAAAATTATTTTAAATAATTTCGCTACATAAAACGGCTTGTCATATTGAAATTAAAAGTTTGAATTTAATTCTCTTCTAAAGAAGATAATATTATATTTGTATTAGATATTTTTAATAAACATTTGCATCCACTTACCAAGCAAGCCGCCGACTAAGAAGAAAATAACTTGCACAATTCCAAGAATGGTAAATAATATGTAAAGTTTTCTGGAACTGAGATTTTCTATTACAGCGCCAATGTTCTCCATTTCACTGCACTTCATGCAAGGCAAATGATGATAGCGACGATAACCGTTTCAGGAAATCATAAAATTACAGAAAGACAATCCTGTGTTATGCAGGTATGACAAAAGTACTGTAATGTAATTTGTGTCAAGAACAATGGCTTAGAAAATACGTTTAACAAATGAAATTTGTACTTGAATACATTTTCAAGTAAAAATTATTACAAAGCTGAAATTTAATCATTAATAATTAATCTGATTTTTTGATATTCTACAAATTTTTCACTTTATGCATTACAGCTGTCAGCATACTGACATTAATAATTGCTCAAAATTGCATGAAATAGTTATTTTTAAAGGATAAAAAATAAAAAATAATGCATTAAGCAGTATATATGTTTTTTTAACATAATCGTCACGATGATGGAATTGTTGTAAAGAAATTGGAAAAATATTTTCCCCATACATAAAAATTATGAAATATTAAAAAAATTTTTTAAGTTATTTTATTTTTATGTGATGAAAATAATGAATGCAAACAGTGAATATGAATTTATATTGTTGAGAAATGCGTCATATTTCTGTGCAGCAGAAATTTATGCTTAAAATTGCACAATTAAAGATAATATGCATTTAAAAGATGGTTATTGGTAGTTTAAGCACTTTTTTTAAATCAATATATTAGTTTTTTTAAAAAATCATAATCTAGTTTTAAAAATAATATTTAAAAATTACTGTACTTCTTCTTCAAGCATCTTAAAATCTTTTATTTCAATGACAGTATCCTTAGAAGTACTTCGAAGAAAAATTTCATGGTAATTATACTTTACCAATTTAATGATAATGTTTTGGTGTAATTTCAATTTTGAAGTTTACTTGTAAATTGTGTTTTTTGTTATAAATTTGTATATTTTTTTTTAATAGTTTTTGAAAGTATTGAGATGCTTGCGAGTAGTTTTAATTTGAATAATTTGATTGAATATGTAGAGGCATTTGTGAAATTTTATTTTTTCAAAAATTTAGTCATACTGAATATTGAAATGTAATAGTTTTACGGTTCATCAGGTTGTTGTTTTTTTTTTTTCATTTTGTGTGTTCGCATTTCTGCTATCGAAATGCTAATGTTCCATGCTATTCATTTTCAGTGTCATGGTGTGTGAACGGTTTGTTTGACAACGATATTCGTTTTCTTCATTTCATACGCATATTGACAATGCTTAAAATAAATATTATTTGCTTTTCTATTTTGATGCACATCAATTTGAAATTGCGTTGCATTTGAGTTTTGTCTTTGAATATAAATTTATGAATAGCTATATAATTGTTGAAGAAGAAAAAAAAACGTAATATCAAATACATGGAAACTGTTCAAAGGCGCGAAAAGATGGTAGAAATTGAGAGAAACCAGTTTTTCAAACTTTTTCCAGTCAAAACAATTTTTATTGATATTTTGTCTGAATAGTTGCATACTGTCATTATTATGCATTATACTTTGTCGATTGCGTGGTAATTCAAATTCTTTGACAATTGAACAACGTATTGAACGTAGTGATTTTAATTTTGTTGATCCGTCAATTCTATATATATTTATTGCATGCATAAAATGAACGATGAAATGAGATATTAATTAAAAAAAAATATTTGATTATACTTTTTTTAGTTCTTTGAAAAAATGCTGAAAATTTCAACATTCAATTTTCGAATGTTTCTATTTTCACGTACAACAGCACAAAGGATAACTGCGAAACATCTTGTCGGTCGTTCTATGTACTGTGAATTTTTGTCCTCGGACAAATTTGCACCAAGACATTTAGGTCCAAACGATGTTGAACAACAACAAATGCTGAACGCAATTGGATGCAGAGTAAGTTCTATTTTCACTGTACATTTTGTTAAATTATAAATCAATTATATTTTGATATTATCTGATTAGGTATAGTTTGAAATTTTATTTCTATATTGCTTCAAGTCGGCATGTGATGATGAGATGAGATTTGTTATAAAAAGAAAATGAAATTGTTCAATATTTTGAATAAAAATATGCTATTCTAAAAGTTTAGATGAGATAATTTTAATAGTTGTTCAATTTTGCATTCTTAGTCATTAGATGAACTTACTGATAAAGCAATTCCTGAGTCAATCCGACTTAAGAAAAATCTCCAATTACCAAAAGAATTAGGTATTACAAAAGAGTGGAATGTTTTTCTTCTCTTAAATATACATTTGATTTCATGTTTTTCTAGGTGAAGAAGAAGCATTGAAACGTATTAAAGAAATTGCATCAAAAAATAAAATTTGGAAAAGTTATATTGGAATGGGTTTTAACGATTGTATTCTTCCGTCAGTTATCAGGCGCAATGTATTTGAAAATTTGAATTGGTCAGTGTGCAATTTTATTCCACTCTTCTTAATAACGCAATTTATGTCAATACTTTCAGGCTTACACCATACACTCCATATCAACCGGAAATATCGCAGGGTCGTTTGGAAAGTTTGATGAATTATCAAACAATGGTATGTCAGATGACTTCAATGGACGTTAGCAATGCATCACTGCTAGATGAAGCAACCGCATGTGCAGAAGCTATGCAGCTTTGCTATCGGTTTGTTGCAATATTATTATAATAAAATATAATAAATATGATTTTTAGTGCTACTGGAAATAAGATATTTTTTGTCGATGCATATTTACATCCACAAAATATTGCCGTTTGTTTTACTCGTGCTCAGTAAGTTACATGTTTTTTTGTGAATGTGTATATATTGCCAATATCAAATTATAGAACAATGGGAATTCAATTGAAATTGGTCAGAGATTGGGAAAAGGAAAATTTAGATGGTATATCTGGTGCAATTGTTCAATATCCAAATACAGAAGGCGCACTGGTTGATTACTCTGCTTTAGTAGATCGTGTTCATTCACACGGAGTATTTGTATCATTATTATTTGAGAAAAAAAAATTTTCTGATGAAATTTCATTATTGCAGGGACTTTTTGTTATGGCTACAGACCTTTTGGCGTGCGCTTTGATTCGACCACCTGGAGAATACAAAGCTGACGTGTGTGTTGGCAATACACAGCGCTTTGGTTTGCCTCTTGGTTACGGTGGACCCCATTCAGCATTTTTTGCTGTATCAAATAGATTTAAAAATGGTGCCTTAACACGTCTTATTCCTGGTAGAATTGTAGGCTTATCAAAGTTTGTATTCTTTTTTTTTTTGGAATTAAAATTAAATTTTATTCATTAATGCAACAATAATTGTAGAGATCGTAATGGTTCACCAGCATATCGTCTTGCTTTACAAACCAGAGAGCAGCATATTCGTAGAGGCAAAGCAACATCCAACATTTGCACTTCTCAAGTATATGAAATGAACTTTTATGATCATTACTTTTTCTATGCTTATATATAGAGTAGCATTATAAAAATTTTTAGAAAAAAAGATAAAATTTAAAAACCAAATTATGTAGAAATAGAATGCATTTTATAATATAATTAATTGTTATTTTCAAACTTTATGAAAAAAAAGATAATTAACCATGCATTTTGTGTTTCTGTGCGCAAGAGCAGGTTGATTAAATTTAAATTTCAGTGGCTTCAGTTTAGCAGAATGGAAGGTTTATTTGTTGAGCTCAAAGCTATTTGTTCAGTATTATTTATTTAGGCGTTGTTGGCAAATTTATCAGCTATGTACGCTATACATCATGGCCCTGTGGGCTTGAAGCGCGTGGCCAAAAAGGTTCACGATGCAACATTGGTTGTTGCAGAAGGTATTTTATAATTTGTAAATTTCATACTGAATTTATGACATTGCTTATAATAATATTAATAAAATGATTTATTTTTCAACTTTAATATTTTGCAGGTTTAAAGAAATGTGGTTTTCAATTGAAGCATGATAATTTCTTTGACACATTAACGATAGAAAATATCGACAACAATCAAGTTGAGAAAATTCGAAGTCGAGCTGAACAATCTCATATAAATCTTCGTTATTATACAAATCCAAATCAGGTATTTATATTTGTTATTATTGTTGTTGTTGTTGTTTTTAATTATTATATTTATTTTTAAATAATTTTATTCAGATTGGAATTTCATTGAATGAAACAGTTGAAAAAGAAGATTTGGTAAATCTGCTCGAATTATTTGATTTCAAATATGACCAGGTGAATGAAAAGAGCTGCAATTTTTAGTTAACAAAATAAATTAATTAATTTGCTTTTCTACTTTAGCATTTCAAATTGAATACAATTGAAGCAAATTCTGTTTATCATTCGAATTTTGCTCGTCAATCTGCATTTTTGACGAGTGATATTTTTAATTCGTGAGTGAAATTGAAAATTATATTTTTATTTTAATTTTTCTTATCAAATTTATTTAACAATAATGATGATGATGATATATTTATATATTAGAATTCATTCTGAGCAAATGTTTGTACGATATATTGAACAACTGCAAAGTCGAGATGTATCGCTGGTGGACTCTGCTATTCCTTTGGTAGAAAATATGCAGAGCATATTTTTTTTATATAGATTGCCTTTTTTGTTAACAGCTTCACTTTCAGGGTTCTTGCACAATGAAATTGAACAGTTCAACGCAATTGACGGTGAATTTTAGTTTATTGTTTTTTGTAAGCTTTTTTTTTAAAAAAAAATTATCATAATGTTGAAGCCGTGCTCGTGGCCTGAATTTTGCAATATTCATCCATTTGTACCAGCAGAACAGGCCGCTGGATATCGTCATTTATTGAAAAATTTGGAAGATTGGTTATGCGAAATAACTGGCTTTGATAAAATGTCATTTCAACCAAATAGGCGAGTTTGTGTTTTTTTTTTAATTTTTCTGACGATATTTTAAAGTAATGTATTGCGCTTTAAGCGGAGCACAGGGTGAATTTTCTGGACTCATCACTATCAGAGGCTATTTGCATTCGTTGGGACAGTCCAACAGAGATGTATATATTCCCTTTATATAATGAATTTATTATTGCAATTTTTTAAATTTAGATATGTTTAATCCCTGTCTCTGCTCATGGTACTAATCCAGCCAGTGCTCGCATGGCTGGATTTACAGTGGAAAATGTGAATACTGATCATGATGGCAATATTGACTTTACTGATTTGAAAGATAAGGTGGTGAATTTTTTCATTATTATAATACATTTTTATTTATTTATACGTGTGTGTGTGTAATAATTTTAGGTCGAGAAAAATAAAAGTCGGTTAGCATGCATGATGATAACTTATCCATCAACATTTGGAGTTTTTGAAGAACGCATTAAAGATGTTTGTCAAATTGTACATGAATATGGTGGACAGTTATATTTTGATGGAGCCAATATGAATGCTCAAGTGGGACTTTGTCGTCCTGGTGATTATGGTTTTGATGTATGCCATCTGAATTTGCACAAAACGTTTTGCATACCTCATGGGGGAGGAGGTCCTGGAATGGGACCGATTGCAGTGTATTTCAGTGTTTTTTTTTGTCCTTTTCTTTTTTATTTTAATGAAACTGATTATTATTGCACTTTGGTGTTTAAGAAAATCTCACTTGGCTCCGTTTCTTCCTTCAAATGAGACAACAACTATTAACGATGCAGAAAAATCCCAATATTTCACAGGTCCGGTGAGCAGTTGTGCATCGTCTTCAGCTAGCATTCTTCCTATTCCGTGGACATACATTGCTACTATGGGATGTTCAGGCTTACGCAGAGCTTCACAAGTGGCAATTTTGAATGCAAACTACATGGCCAAGCAACTCTCCTCGCATTACAAAGTCTTGTACAGAGGAGCTAGCAGTAAATAAAATTTTGAATTGTCATTTTGAAATTACTACACTGTAACTTTTAGATTTTGTTGCTCATGAATTTCTTATTGATTGTCGAGAATTTAAAAAAACAGCTAATGTGGAAGTGACAGATATTGCCAAACGTTTGATGGATTATGGGTATTTATTTCACTTATTTCAATATGCATTTTAAATAATGAGGTATATTTAAAAAGGATAAATTATTATTAAATTTATGTTTTTTTTTATTTTTACTTTAAAAACTAGCTTATTAACGAGAAAAAATTTTTAAATTCAATAATTTTTAAATTGCTTTTTTTTTTGGAAACGTAAAATTGAATTGTCGTTGTATGATATTTGATTAATTTCAGATTTCATGCACCAACAGTATCGTTTCCAATTGCTGGATGCTTGATGATAGAACCAACTGAAACAGAAGATAAGAGAGAATTAGATTGGTTGTGTGAGGCGTTGATTATGATAAGAAAAGAGATTGCTGATATTGAACAAGGAAAACAGGACAAGGAAAACAACGTGCTAAAAGTAGTCGCTTTCGTGAAATGATTTAATTCTTTATAAAAGCTGTTTGGCCTAATTAATTTCAGATGGCACCGCATAATATTCAAAGCGTATGCAGCGATTCTTGGAATCATCCGTACAGTAGGCAATTGGCAAGTTTTCCTACTGTAATGAAATCTTTTTGTTATTTTTGAATTATTATTATTTAAATTAATTCTTCAGGCATGGTCGGCGAGGAAAGTGTGGCCATTTGTTGGTCGTATTGATGAAGTGTACGGCGACATGCATTTGAAATTGACTCGCTAATAAAGCTAGCTAGCTAGCTAGCTATATAAAGTTTTCAAATTTCACAACAAAAATTGGGAATATTTAATACTGTTGATTTTGCTATTTGGGTTTTTTTTCTATTTTCAGAAGAGCGATTTTGGTTTATTGTGGAATAATAAAAGTCTATGGTGGCATAAAGTGATGTGAAATATTACAAATATACATATATGTAAATATATATATATAGAGTAATAATTTCACTAAACTGTGAATTTATATGTTTTTCACATTGTAAAAAAAGTAAGCAGAAATTTAATCTTAATTTTCAGTATTGCAATTGCACAATACAGATTAAAATAGTGGTGATTTTTGTTTCAAATAACACTTATTATTGTTTTATAAATAAATTGACTTGGTATATTTTTTTATCAGTTTTAGAAGATAAATTCACGACTGGTGACGTTGAAGGTTTCTGTGCTTCAATTTGCAGTTGTTGACCGTTAGAATTTTGGACAGAAATTTCACCGTTTTCAGATTGAATCATGGAAATTCGAAGAATATTTGCATCACCAGGAGAAGATGATAGATGATGAAGGGTTTTGTTTTCACTAGGCGGTTTGTTAGTGTTGTTTTCATATGTATCGACTGTTTGAGAAGCTGCTGATTTCATTTCAATTGGTTTTTCAACCATACTGGTGTCATTTTCTATTTCAGTAGTATTGACGTTTAAGATATTCAAATTTGGTTTTGCATTGTAGCTAAGAAGAAGCTTTTTAGATTTGTTTGGTCTCAAAGTTGGACAACCATAACCATCGCTGTCGAAAAACCGTCTAAAAGTGAACTCGTAAAACGCATGATCGCTGACGTTTGGTGACATTTCAGAATTTGAACACTGTGGGCGTGGTTCAACTGGATCAAAATTTGACGTATCTGTATCACCCAAAAGTTGAGGACGGTAAGGTGCTTTTGTTTTTCTCAAATTGTTCCAGTTAATTCCCTGCCGATAGATAGATAGATAGATATCACTTGCAATTTTACCAATTAACTTTTAAACATGAAATATCTTACTTCAAAAAAAGGATGACTTTTGATATCTTCTGCATCGTTTTCTTTTCCAAGTCGATATTCTTGAGAGCAACATAATTTTACAATCAAATCTTTTGCAACAGCCGAAAGCTTTGCTTCTGGGGGTATTTGCAATGAATTACGCCAATCGATAACCTAAATATGAAAACGATGAACATTTGATAACATCACTTATTGATTTATATGCAAATTCATATTGATTATGTGCTAGTTATCTGTAATATTGGAATTTTGCAGTTCTTTCTTCATCTCATCAGTTTTACATTGTTTTTCTTTTAAATCTATTAATACTACTCAGTTGAGCAATATACTTTGGCTTGTGTTTCTTCAGATGTATTAGCAAGGAATGGTGGATGTCCAACAACCATTTCAAACAAAATGACGCCAACTGACCACCAATCACACAGTTGAGTATGTCCTTGTAAATAGAACAGAGATGTACAGGATGGGTAGTAGTTTTCACTGATTCACTTACCAGTTCTCAGCAAAACTTCTGGGGCGATGTAATTTGGCGTTCCGACTAAAGAATGCGCTTGACAGCGTTGCTTTTGATTACGATAGTGTAAAACTTTGTACTGTGTATGCGGCTGTTGTTGCTTCAAGAGGTCAAATGAGTCTTGATGACTGTGCCCTGTGTAGCATGAAGAAAGATTCAATTTCAGCAAACTTAATTGAAAGTTTCAATTGAATACAAAAAAAACCTGGTATAGTAGGTTCTTCTGCGTAATATTTCCAATCATGAGTCCATCTCAGTCCAGTGCATAATCCAAAATCGGTTAGTTTGATGTGCCCATTTCGATCGATGAGAATATTGTCTGGTTTAATGTCTCGGTGAATGAAGCCCAGTTTGTGAACACTTTGTATAGCGCATACAAGTTCAGCAATGTAAAATCTGAAAAGTTCTTAATTTTTTTATATCTCTCTCTCTCTCTCTCTGTATAATTAGAAATTGAATTGAACAATATCTTTTCTCTTTACCTAGCCAAGCTTTCTTCGAATATTCCTTTTTTTATCAATAATGCCATCATATCGCCTCCAGGAATATATTCCATTATGAAGAAGAGCGAGTCTTTATCTTGAAAGCTGTAATAAAGTTTCACTACCCATTCATTATCGGCTTTGGATAAAATATCCCTTTCAGCTTTCACGTGAGCTGCTTGATTACGCTTGATTACGTCAAGTTTGCGCAACACTTTCATGGCAAACAGTGTATTGGTGTCTTTCTAAATGCAAATTTGAAATAAATTAATATCATCACATCATGCGTATACTTTAACATTAGTGGATGCATATATATTTTTTTCCTTTTGTAAAAAAGAAGTGCATAACGCTAAACATGCATGTGAATAGTGAAAGAAATTGTGAATTGTTGAAATGTTAAAAAAGAAGAAGAAGAAGAAGAAGAATAAAATTTCTGCTTTAATAAGATGTGATGAGCATTTTGATAAATTTGGGCGTTACTTTTCTCACTAAAGCCACTTCACCAAACGCACCGACGCCGATGATTTTTATTTTTTCGAACATTGAAGAGTTCATTTTTTGTCGTTTTAAACGCAAATACCATGATTCTTTTTGAGTCAACAGTTTCCGAAGCTGACATTGGAGTTTTGAGGAAAAATTTGCCCGAACCATCTCTTTTTCTAGCTAAGAATTTTATGAAAAAGCTTTTTTTTTTATTTGAATTGTACAAATGTTAAAATATATATATTATTTCACCTGCATTTGACGATTCACTCTTTCTTTGTACATTTTCAACACATTTTCAACGTGTTGTTCCATGTAAAATCGAAAAGCTTGCGGTGTACACGGACGAATTACTCGTGAATTTTCTGGTGTTATAATATCTTGAATCTGTTTGTCAGTCAAATCTGGTAGTGGAGATGTTGAACGAATCACTGTAGTGTATTCATGTGCTTGTTGATCCTGACATCTATTATTTACTGACGTTACAAGTGATGATGATGATGATGGTGGTATTGAAGAAGCATAATAATCAGGTGGTGGTGGTGGTTCTTCAGTGGGCGGTTTCATGCTTGTATACGGTTTGTTGAACGTTGTTGATTGATGTACATATGATTCTCTTCTGTTCGACTGATCAACTTTAGCTTGACAAAGGACATCATTCACTCGACGACACAAATTTTCTATGTAATATGGATCAGAAAGCGACTTTGAATTATCCTTGTATTGTACGTGCATTTTACACATTTCATCAAATCGATTTTGAATATTCGACATATTTTTTTCACTTTCTTCAGCTATACATATACCGTTATTCAGCTTTTTGTAATCTTCATTATGATTTGTTGCAGTTGATCGATGCTCTGCAAGATGAAGTCGACTTTTATGAATGTTCAAAGGAGTATTTTTTCGGTATCTCATTTCTAAAAATTCTCCAGTACGTTCTGAAAAAAAAAATTTTTTTAATTTGTCATTATTTGAAATTCATCTGTACAGCTTTTAATATCACGTCAATTTACCAACAGCAGGTTTTAAGTTGGCTCTTGTAGTTGCGTGATCTTTTGTTGCTGATTGTATTTGACAATTTCTCAAGCGAATTAATTCATTGTTGGAGAAAAGTTCTGGAGAAAACGCTTTTTGAGTGCATATGCTTTCTGTTGCATGATTGCATATTTTGCATTTTTGAAATGGTGCACTATTATTATTATTATTATTATTATTATTATCAGCAGCAGCAGTGGTAGTAGTGGTAATGCGCTGATGTCGTGTATCTAGACCAAGTTGATCGTTCATTGCATATGTTTCAGCCTGAACAAAAAATTTAAAAAGAAAACAAGTCACATTACATTTTCTGTAGACTGCTGATACGTACTCTACAATTATGTTGAAGTAAATTGAAATACTGGGCTGCTGTGTTGCGAATAATTTGAGAAGCATCGAAATCTGCAGCAGAGAACTTTGCTGGAGAATTGTTGTGGACATTTGATGTTGCTTGTGACATGAATTGTGCAGGAGTGTTTCGTTGGTCATACGTTGGAGGTGGTGTGGAAAGATGATGACCAAATGTCAGACCGCAGTGCACCGCACCGTTGGAACATTCAGCAATTTGATCACCGGGTAGACATTCATATCTGTACTTTTTTGACACTGAAAATATCATAAGATGACACCGAAATGACAAAGCTTGTTTGGCATGCATTTCACTTGTGCAATTAATGTAACCAGATTGCAATTTGACTACCAGTTTACAGTTATAAATACGCTGATAAAACTGACACCTTGCCGAAGAGCTGCTTGCAAAAGTAAATTTTTAAAAGATGAAAATTGCATCACCTGCTGTGGTTTATTTCACCAGTTGACTTAGTTTAATTTTTCCAGGAAAAGGTTATTCATTTTTAATTGAAATTTAATCACATTATCCATTTCAAGTATCATTATTAGAATAATTATAAAGTGAAGCAGAGTGAGCATATTTTAGATAAAACGCTTCTATTATAGTGAGGAAATGATAAATTGAACGAATGCATATTTTCAAGTTGAAATGTTTTTCTACTGTAAACTGTTTGAATTATTTTTTGCAGTGTCTAATTTTTTTTTCTCTGATTTCTTAAATATTCCCAACTTGCATTCGATGCTCATGCTTACAGGGTCGATTATAAAAAGATAACAAGATATATTATGAAAGGGCTGATGACGTGGTGGATTTTTTCTATTCTCCTCGATGTAGTTTAACAGATTTTGTTTTTGTTTTTGGCATGTAAAATATTTCTTACAGTAATCTTTATCAGCACGAAAAACATGCGGACTGTTGGTCTTCAGCAAGATGTCCACGGCATGATTCATACTGCGAAAACGTGTGAGCTTGAGCGCATACCAAGCAGCATCCTGAAATGCCAATCATAGCGTTAGCATTTTAAAATAAAGATAGCTGTTCTTTGATTGTTAAATCTTATGACATTTATCTTGTCTAGCATATCATTACTGCATCAAGGATGAGATTATTGCTTTTTCATCATCAACAAGAGTTGTTTGTTAGCTTGCTATTTCCAAATTATCATGTCGATTGGGTATTATAAATTTAAAATATGTAAATTCCAAGCGCATAAACAATTTTAGCAGCAATTTTGAGTTCAGCTAAGCTTACTTGCAATTAAAGTGTTTTTGTTGAATAGAACAGAATAGAATATATTCATAACTAACTAAGCATTATTGAAGATGAATAATGAGCGTGCTTTTTCAGTTTATTTGAAAATGAACTGTGCAAATTTGGTGCAATTACCTAAAATTTTAACAGAATGATAAAACTACGTGACTTGCACTTTGCATTCTCTCTATTTAGCTGCAAAATTTGACACGTAGGCTTGTTGAATTATCTTTTGATCTGTTGAATTTTATGTCTTGTGTAGTAATCATAAAATTTGGTTACTATTATTATTATTATCATTATCAGTTGAAGTCGAATTTCAAATTGAATCAATCAATCTAATCGGTCTGATTGAAATATTTTAATTTACATCATGTTTGTTTAGCAAATGCTAAAGTGAGATTTAAATCCTGTGAAAGGTTTCCTCCTTTATGATTAAATACCGATCTGTAAGTACTTTCTGTACTAGCAAAAGTTGCTTTTGCGAATAGTTTATAAAATTTGCAAAACATTATCAAATATTGCAAAACGTTTCATCGGACAAATTTATCACACAAGTCTAAAATAGTGCACGCAGTTATTATTATTAACGAATTTAAGTCAGAAGAATTGTGCTGTCAGAAGGAGCGTGAAAATCTATCAAACAGTGTGTTCAACAATAGATTACATGTTAAAAATTTTTACTTTACTCTCTTGCAAAGCCGCATCTATGTAAAGCAAGCAAAAATGAAAAAAAGAAATAATAGTATATAGTTGCAGTTTTGGTTTAGTTGTTCAGTTTAATCTATGTATAAGAAGAGTTATATGCTCAGTTTTGGGAATCCAGAAAGCGGAATCACTTTAAATTAAAATCTGCTTCTTCTTGTTTATTGAAACAAAACGTTTTCTTACCTTATTGAATCCCATATTAACTAAATAGTCGAGCATTGCTGACTCTTGCAAGCTGACAGTTGCAATGTTAGATTTGGCAGATGTTGAAAGTGTTGTGTTGGTTGGAGCAGATTGAACTATTGTACTCTGTGAATTTGCACTATTGCAAACATTTTGATGAATTGATGATGGTGATGATGCGTTGCTGTTGTGATACGGCTGTAGGCTTTGCTTGATTTGAATTAATGCTTCTCTGTGCGTGGCGCGTGTTCGAGATTCGGGTGGAAATGCATCGTTGGACGAAGATGCGCGCAGTTGCTTCAAACGTACATCTGCAGACTTCTTGGACAAATGCATTATCATTCATTCATTCATTCATTCATTGATCATTTTGCAATGTTCTGCAAAAAGAGGAGATTGTATTTTCTATTATTTTCATTGCTAATTAACATAAAAATAAGCAACAAAAACAAAAGCAGAATGAATTGTGAAAATTGAATGAAGTAAAAGAAGAAGACGAAAGTTCTGTTGTCAGTTGTGAGCTGACAAGTGCAGCATGTCGTCAACTTCGAATAGAAGACCGACTCTCTGGTAGAGCATTGTCTTAAAAGATCGAACAAAGAGATGCACAGCCAACCAAGCGCCGCCATCATCTTTGGTCGAATCAATTGGCTAGTTGTTACAGTATACTGATCAGGCTAAATTCTGAATGGCTGACGACTGAGACAGTTTTTAGGATCACTGGACAATCCTTGTACAGCGAAACGTCCATTGGTCCATTCAATGATTGCGCCACCATCAAAATTTTATTGGCTCTTTTTTTTTCTGTAAACACGCATTGCCAGCCGGCATTTCATAATGACCTTTTTTCGTGATGGCCTCGATCCCTTCTCCACTGAGCCACCGACCCACCCACGCATTCCAGTCGAACCGACCTTCACAGTGAAGCTAATGCCGAACATTCCGAACAGCAAACTATCATTTTGCATCAGTTGTTATTGATGAACAAAAATTTGCACACACACACACACACATATATATATATATACATATGTGCAATGTAATTTATTTGCAGTTAGTTGGACAAGTTTTTCCAAGATGAAACATTTTTTTCCATATTTTATCATAATAGAAGAGTGTTTGTTCTATTTCTATTTTTAATTTTTCATCTGGAAATTTATCATCTTTTGAGAAAAATTCGACTTTGTTTACGCAGAATAATTTGAATTCATATTTTTTGTTTTTGCATTATTTCAACTGATGAAGTTGACATTTTTTTTTGATAAAGGGGTTCAAAAATTTGTGTAAAAAATTATTATTCTTTTTTACACTTTGAATATTCACACATCTTCAATACCGACACTCGAGAGATGCTTTGAACAGGGAGCAGTTTTATTTTTCAACTGTTTTATTTTAAATTTTTTACTGAAAACACACACAAACGAAATATTTCAATGTTGTGTGCGGTATTTTCTTTACATAGAAATGGTATGTTGCATGTTGGAATAGAGAATGCTTATCATAATTGAGAAAACAATGAAAAAGTATATACAAAAAATATACAATACAAACTTGTGAAATGTGATGTAATAATGTGACTATGAATAACTGTTTTATAGTTTTTGCTTTTCTCATGTTAGCATATAGGTAGGTTGCAGAGAAAAAAAAAAATATCCAATTATTCATTTGTTGGCTTTGTGAATGTTCAGCTTTTTTTTTTCAAATTGCTCAAGTGTTTGATGAGCGTTGGCTAACTCATATTACACACAAATGAAAACTATGACTATGCTCTATTGATTGCTGTTTCTGCCAACAGTAAAACAGTAATAATTTTTGCTATTCAACTTTTTCAATTTTTGCAATGCAATTTTGAAGAGATGCGCTTTTGATGATATTTGCAAAATGTGTTTTTAATTAATGTTATTGATTTGCTATTTTTCATATTTCATTCATTCACTGATAGCAATAAAAGAGCACAAAAGTCACGTTTTATCTGTTTATTTTAGAAAATTTGAAGAATAACAATTTATTTATTTATTTACCAGTTTTAATGGTAAACCATTTTAACTAATATTTATGACTTGGTTGGAGTGATTTATAAATGTCCCGAAGGGGAGAGTAACTTGTGGCATGACGTGCTTTCGCAAATAGTGTTCCAAAAATTGCATTTGCATTATTGCTTAATCGCATTTTATTTTGATTTTATCTTAAGTTTTTAAACTAAAATCTATAGAATACACACGCACACATACACATACACACAAGCATTGAGATATCATCCATTAAACTATTGTTATATATGATATTTAAAAAAAAAAAATTTTTGCAAGTTTGCAATTTTATATATATGACAATTGTTGGTTAAATGAATATTTTTTCACCTTGGCATGCTAGTGTGGTGAAAGATGTTAATCTTCAAAGAAGAAAAAGTAGTTTGTTGAACCGTCATCAATCCAACATTGCAGATGCTATCGTTTTGAGTAGGTGGACACATGCCTTTGCATTAAAAATATCCATTTTTACATTGCATTTGTCAGGCATATTAGCAAAAATAATTGTTTCAGAAATGTGTGACAGTTCAAAAATAGAATGTTAAGGATTGACTGATTGTGCTCTTCAAAACGGACATACATGTTCATAAAATTAACAATATTGAACATTTTGTGTTGTTTATTAGTCAGAAAGTTTTTGATTTATACTACTTGAACATCTACAAAATGCTGTTTTGTCGTAATTTATGTTGGAAATAAATTTTTGCATTGTTCTTCACTTTTCCATTTATTAGTTGAGATTCATTTCTGTTTCGTTTGATTGATCACATTGAGCGTTATTTTTGAGAATGAGAGAAAATTTTTTATTTTGTCAAAAAATATTTAAACATAATTCTTCTCATTTTAACATTAACAAAGAGTACTGATAAAATTTTACAATAATGAAAATTTGCAAACATTTTCTGCTGCAGAAGTATAACAACGTCGACTTTTCTTTCGTCTAAAAATTGGCATTTTTTTTATTTTTTCAAAAGTACAATATTTATTCATATTTTATTTTTTTTTGTTCTTGTTATTTCTCTTTTCGTGATTTTGTGATATATTTTTAACAATTTTTAATATAATTTCAATAATTAATAAAATAAATTTGATAAACAATTCTGCAATCATCTATTAATTATCGAAAAAATTGAAATTTATCATTTTCAATTATTTATTATGAAAAAATATTCGTCCACTATGAATATTTTGTTGCACATTTTTTTGCAAATATAGTTGCATCATTGTTGCTATGATGTTATGATGATATGCAGCATGGTATGATTCCATTGGCGACATTATCAACGTAGCAGGGTTTCAAAAATTTACATTTTTATCAAGCGTGCTTTATTGATTGACCTCAGAAAATTTGAGCTCATATTTCTTTGCAATGAATCAATAGTCGGTCGTCCTTATTCATCATTTAGAAAAAAAAAATTATTTTTGGCTAAAAATTCTAAATGATATATGTAATATTTGCTTGGCTACCAACGAAAGTATTTTGATTGCTTGCAATGATTTTTGTTTGTTGTTCAGTTTGGCAATTATTTTACGTCAGACAAATTATTATATAATGCAACAGGAAATTGAGAATAATTTTTTTGTTTTTTTTTGAGTAGCAAAAGTGAAATTTAAATTCTACAGTATTACACAAGTAGTCAGACGACGATGATGATGATGCAATATTTATAAAAAATTTAAAAAAAAAGAATCTTTTTATTTTTTACTAATTTTCCTCAACATTAACGCCGTCACCATTAACGGAAGTTACTTTTCTTATTGCAGACAAATGATCATTTTCTTTTTCATTAGAAAACGTACGAAATATGAGGTATGTCGCAGTTGGCTTGCAACAAAAAGATTCCATAGCTGGCATTGTGAATAAATGAATGAATGATGAAGTAAAAAATAAAGATAATTTTGAATCAGTGAATAATAATGGTATTATTTTTCAAGTGTAACATTTGCATAATGACAAGAGCCGTATATTGTTCCTGTGGTAAATGATATTTTAACCATGTTTAGAGAGTTGTAGCTGAAGAAGCTGTCGAATTGATGCTAGAGACGAAAACACACACACACACATACACACATACACACATACATTTAACCATAGACGTGTGATTCATTTCAGTGCCAACAAGAGAAAACAGCTTTAGGAATAATAATAAATTAAATTGAGTGAAGAAGCAAAAGAGCAAAAGCACTGGCAACTTGGCGTCACCTGAACAATTGGGAAATTAGCGGAAGTTGCTGAAAACAACGTTGCAGCTGTCCATGTCAATTAAAACCTTTATATATATATATAAATGTATATATATATATATATGACGAATTTTTATTGCTTAGAAGTTTGATAGCAATAACGGCGAGCGACATTGCTTGCTTGGTCAACAAGGCAGCGGCAAGAGAAGAAGATCTATTCCATTGCATGCTGGCCGGCCATACAACGACGAAATTCTAGCGAAAATTACAACGGTTAGTGGAAAATATCCGAGCTGTTGGATTTTCAAATATTGTTGTATTGTATTCTAGAATATAGATAGGGATCGTTTTTTGTGCAGCCAAAGAAGAAGAAAATAGCCAAGCAAGACTTGGAGATTTGAAGACAAAAAAACAACAACAACAACAACATAAATTAATAATTTAATAATTATACTCGAGTTTGGCTGTATTTCGATTCGACGATTGCAAGCATGTTCTTAGCCGCCAGCAAACATTTACGTCAACTTGACAAAGAGGAGAAAACCGTCTCTTCTGAAGCAAAACAACAGCAGCAGCGTAGAATCTCGCTGCCGGCGCATAAACAATCCTTGGCACAGTTCCAACAACATTTGACTGGTAAACAAGCATTTTTTTTAATTTTTTTGGTTATTATTATTATTATTATTTTATGGAATATTTTCAATACTTTTTTAAAATATTGATTTGGATTTTTTAATTGGAGTTTAATTGATTTATTTCAATTGTATATATATAGAGTTTAAGTATATATTAAAAAAATATTTCCTTAATTAATTATTCAACAATTGTTCAATTTTGTATTTTTATTGAAAACATTTTCATTTTTCATGTTGTCAGTTGTTTACGACGACAGTTGTTTGTTAATTTTAAAACTTTGTTATACTTTTTGCACGTCAGCTACGTTTGCTTGAAGGAAAAAAGGACGCAATTGCATTCTTTTTTATTTTTATCAAACGTTGCTCCGACGACTTTATTCATTATGTTATTTATTTTTTAACTTATAACTTTTTTTTTTTAAATTTTAAATGCTTCAAGCAGAACTGTTCCGTTTGTTTATTTAAATCAAACTTTGTTCTATTCTATTTTTGTAATTTTAACACATCTATGTAACGATGATTTGTAATATTTTATAAATTTTATTTTATTTATTTTGCTTATCATGCAGAGCAATTGATGCAATTTTAGTGTTTTGTAAATGTTGTTCGTACAGTTTTATTTTTATTATAAATAAACGATCATCAATGATCGTATTGTTCAATGATGCATCAATAGGAAAGATGAGCTTTTTATTAGGTTTTTTTTTTTAATTTTATTTAAAGTCTACTACACCCACGGCAAGTCATAAAAGCATCAAAGCAACAATCGCTGCTTGATGGTTGGTTGGCTATTAAAAATTGTTTAATAAAAGCAAAAAAAAAAAGCAACATCTTTTAACATGCATCAAGTGTATAAAATATATACACTTGAACAAGGTGTGTCGCTTTGAAGTGATCTGTTAAGCTTTTTTGAATGCTTGCTGAATTTTCACGTGTATAAGTGATTGTGTGATTATTATTGTAGTTACGAATCGAATAACATTCACTGTTCAACATGGGTGAATTTTATTTTCATTTTTTACAATTACAAACTACTTTTTACAGTATTCTCATTTCTACTTGATAAATATGTATTCGTTAATGTTTTTTTTTAAAAATTTGTTTCAAAAAACGTAATTGGTTTCTTTTTCATTTCAGATGAAGAATCAAATCGATTGAGAGACATGTACGATCTGCAAGGCTGTAGTCATGCTACAGTAAGAATTGAAAAAATTTGCATTGATTGCAATAATATTTGTTCCATTGTAGGAAGATGATGGCAATTGTGCTGATTCGGATAGGAAAAGTTTAGCCGAAGCAGGCGCCGCTAATGATCGGTTATCTCGAATTCGATCTGGTCAAGTGACATGGTCGACAATATCTTCAAATATCAGTACACAATTTGACAATTATTGAAAAACATATATATATATATATTTTTGTTTTGTTTTATAGCTTTAAATTTAAATGTTTTGCTGACCGATGTTGAGAAGATGTCTGCACCGAATTTACGCGAAATGCTTAGTTCTTTGAATGAATGGCTCGAATATGCGACATGCTTTATTAAGTTTCAGTTTGCCGAATCTCGTGTTTCTAGCAAAGAGGCTTTGGATAATTTGAAAGTAAGATACATTTTAATAAAAAATAAAATACAGTAAAAAAATTAATTATGAAGTGATTTTATTTTAGGAGAAAGTGCAATTTTTGAAAAAATTTGAATCTGCCGTCAAAAGGCTATTGCACGTTGTAGAATGCTTATTGCAAGATGGCTCGGTCGACAGTCACATTAGTGCAATTCGTGCAGAAATGCAATCTTTGTCCATTAGATGGAACAATCTTATCGATTTGACAGGCACGGATGTTTGTTTTTTTTTTTAATTTTAAATTATTTTAATATATATTTTTTTTTAAATCAATCATCTATTTGTATTGTAGAAATGACTTATGAATCTGTTTCGAATCAATTTGACAGAACACCAGCTCCACATTTGGAACAAGCTTTGCAATCGTTGAGTGAATGGCTCGACTGTGCCGAGGATGTGATTGCAACACAAGATTTAGATAGCATTGATGAATTGGACATTACAGCTGCTAAAATACAGCGATTACAAGTATAGTT
This sequence comes from Trichinella papuae, assembly GCA_001447755.1. NCBI lineage: Eukaryota > Metazoa > Nematoda > Enoplea > Trichinellida > Trichinellidae > Trichinella > Trichinella papuae. The sequence continues at coordinate 138,449 of JYDO01000073.1, forward strand.
TTCTTTTTTTTTTAAAAGTTTTTTGAAATATTACGAGTAGTTTGAAAGTTTTTTTTTTAATATTATTATTCAATTGATATAGGATTTACAAAATGAGATGACTGTTCAAAGGGAAAATTTGAATTTTGTCGCCAATGCTGCTGATGAACTTCTACGCGAAGGTACTGGTGCTTACGACAAATTGTCCAAAAAACTCAGAAGTGTTGTTCCACGGTAAATTTGATTTTATTTTACAATTTATTCAAATTGAATTGTAATTTTTTTTTAAATATGTATTTTATAAAAGAAGAAAATTATCAAATATGAAATTGGTTTATTTTGAATTGTTTTCAGATGGACAGATATTGAAAGAGTGTTGACCAATCAGTTGACACGTTTAAAAGCTGGAATGAGTAAACTTCAAGATTGGGAATTCCGGGCATCTGAATTGGAAAATTGGATGCTACAAGTGAAGGAATTTATTCAAGCTGAAAAACCGGCACTTGGTAATACTGAAACACTGAAAGCTCAGCTTGAACAAAGTCAGGTATGTATTTTTGAATTTCAATAATTTCTTCTTTTGCTTTTTCATTCAGCAAACTATATGTATATATATATGTTGAACATGTAGGAGAAAAGTTTTTCATTTTATACTGTACTTGTTGAAAATTTTTTTTTTAATTTGTGATAATGGTTAAAAGTTTGATTATGTTGTCAGGAAAAAAAAATGAATAATATTTCAGGCTTTGATGAATGATATTGAGACGCTTGTTCCAAAAATTCAACAAATGGAAACTTGGGTGCATGAATTGGAACTTTCCTGCAAGCCCAGAGTTGGTGAATATTTGCGTGCACGTATGGAAGATATCGACTCACGATGGACCGATGTTGTAAGAGTAACCGAGGCAAAGCATGAAAGGTATGAATAATTTCGTCAAAATTTGATATCTTTGTAATTCTATTTCATCATCTTGGATTTATTATTTTCGTTTAATTTTTAAAGGGGGGAAAACATTGACACATTTGTTTTATTTAAAATTATTTTCTTTTGCTTCTGCTATCTTATTCTAATAATAATAATAATAATCAGTGTATGTTTTTTATTTTATTTTTTAGCTTGAATAAAGCGTACACACAGAGTAAAGTGATCTTTGACGAAGTGCAACAGTTAACTCAGTGGCTTTGGAGTGTAGAGCAAGAAATGCAAAATTTTGGCAATCCATGTTCCGGTAAAGAACTTCACACCATGATCAAGCAACACAAGGTTTCTAACATTTTTTTTAAAAATATTTAATTTATAATTAATTTAACATATTTTTTTTGTTTCAAAAAATTATCATTGTTTGTTGTTCTTGTTGTTGGTTTCAATTCAATCATAAAAAGCTTAACATTTAGCATTTTATTGATTCATTATGGTTGAAATTGAAAAGTGTCTTTTATTCAATCTTCAGAATTTGATTGAATGTCATGTTGATTTCATGTTAAAAATAATAATAATATATTGCTAATCAATTGGTATTGGGTATTTCTTTTTTTAAATCTATTTTGCATGTTTGTGTTCAATATTATAAAGGTGCCGCAAGGAGATTTGTTTCCATTGATAAAATATATATATATATATATAATGTGATGTTGAAAGAAGGAGACATATGGAAAACTTTTGCTGTTGTTGTTGTTGTTCAGTGAATACATATATTTATTGTAATTTATTATAGCAAATTTTGGATGAGTTGCGCAGCAAAGCAGAAATTGTTGAACATGCTGCACTGATGGGCGAGCAGATAATCGAAGCAACAAACGAGGCTAGTGATGCTTCTTTGCAATTGAAGAGGCGATTTTTGAACACACGTGAACAGTGGTCGGCCATATGCCAACAAATGGAAGCCAGATTGTCCGTTTTAACTGATGCATTTGAATTGTGGAAAGAATTTCAAGGTAATTTTTTAAATTATTAATTTAAAAAACTGCTTATTTTATTTTTTTACAAGAAAATCAAAAATTAAATTTTATTAGAACTAGTGGCTGCTGAAAAAATATCACTTGATCGACTTGAACAGATGCTGAACGAGCCGATGAAATCTGCTACAGATGCTGAAGAGTTTTCTGAACAACTTGATGTAACAACAGTTCTGTTTTTCTTTTTCTTTTTTTTTGGTTTAAAATTAAAAAAAAACATATATTTATATTAATTTTATTCTTTTGTAAAAATTATGACTTTTTTTTGTGAAGGAATTTGAAAGATTAATGGAAGGTAGCGGTGGTCATAATCGTATTATTGAAATTGCGAACACGTTGAACAATGAAAATTTACTATCGAACGCTGTTCGAAATGAATTAGCAAAATATATGGCAAAACGGGACAAAGTTCTTGAACCAGTATAAATGAAAATATGAAATATCAATTTTGTCAAATTTATTATTAATTGAAATTTATTTCAGGCTAAGGAAAGGCAAAAATTTCTAGAAACTGATGCTCGTGAAGCGCAAAAAATTGAACAACAATTGCACGAATGTTTGTCGTGGATTTCACGAGTCGATTTTATCACTAGAGCGCGTTCTGAATGCGATATACTTGCTTCAGATATTCCACAAGAGTACAAGGTTGTGTATTTTTTTCTTTTGTCAGTGAATTTGAACTTAATTTACAAATCATATTTTTAGATGCTTTTCTCTCGCGGGGAACTGCTGTTGGTATGTAATAGTTTTTACACATTTTTAACATCTAGAATAATACATTTATTGCATTTTTCCCCCATTCAATTATTACTCTCAACTTGTTCTACAGTATGATATTATTTATGTTCAAGTTCGAATTGTTTTCCTTTGTTGCGTAGAAAAATAACTGTTAAACAGTTGCATTCGAACTATTCTGCGCATCATAACACACATTGAAATAATGATTAATTTTTTTTTTTGCACGTTCAGTTGCACATTTTATTCACTTACACGCTGATGTTTTCTTCAATATTGTTCAAACTGATTGTCAATAGTGATATTTGTAAAATTGAATAATTATCCATGATTTATTTGTTAAAATTTCAATAGTTTCTTTTTTTTTATATAATTTTATCTTGTTGCATGAAATGCATGTTTGTGAAGTGAAAGAAAGTATCATTTTACTAATGCGAATAATAGAGAAGCAAAAAATGTTTTTTTTTCTTTAAACTTTATTATATTGTATTTTAAGAAACTTTATGATGAATTTGATGAACATAAAGAATGCATTTTTGATCTGGAAAAACAAGTTGCACACTATCAGCAGCTTGGTCTACAACAGGCCGCGGGCAGATTAGCTGAACAGGTCAACCATTTGAAAGTAAATCTTTATAAATATATATATATATCATTTTTTTCATACTTTTATGTCGAATGTTGTTGTAAAAAAATATTTAACAGAAGCAGATGTGCGATGTTCAAAGTAGATTGGAACAGTATAAGCAGCCTAGCGAACTTGATGATCGCTTGAAAAGAGTTGAACGCATTTTGGAAGATTTGGAACAAAGTTTTACTCTTCTCACGGTGGCAACTGATGATTTGGATGAGATTGATCAACTGTTGGAAAAAGTGGAAGTATATATTAGAAAAAGAAAATTTTTTTTTTTTGAATTTTAATAATTAACAATGGACATTTTTTTCGTCTTTTAAAAATTTTCTCTTCAGGTAACATTAGAAGCACTCAATGAACTGCAATGTGAAATTGATGATTTAAAGGAAATAGCGTCGAAACAAAATGCCCGTTCATCTGTCGCTTTGGATGATGTCGATGATGTTGAAAATCACCTGAAAGCATTCTGTTCAAAGGTGTCAGAATATGCTTTTGAAACAGCAGTAGTCGATTTTATTCTTAGTAGCTTGGTTACAATTTTGGTCACTTTACAGAATAGCTAAAAAAAAAAAATAAGAAATTGATTAATTATAATAAGAATAATGGAAATTGTTTGGTTTTTTTTTTACTTTTCAATTTTTTAGATCAGTGAAACAAAAGAAAATTTTCAAGAAATTCGACGCATGCTTGCAACGGCTTCTACAAATTTGCAGAATTGCAACGAGCGTTTGAATGAAATGGAAACAAATCTGCGCAAATGGGATCCTGAAGATGCACAAAATTTTGATGAACGTTGCAAAAAATGTTTGGTCAGTAGTAGTAATTGGTGGTGGTGGATAACTTTATAATAATATATCAAAAATTTTTAATGAATTTTATTTGCAGAATTATCGTCGAGAAATTTCCAATTGCAATCAATATTTGAAAGAAATGGAAAGTTATGTGAAAAAATTTATGCATCTCACTCAAGGCCAATCGACGAGCAAATTGGAAGGAATTTTGCTTGTTTTACGAAATCGTATAAAAAATTTAACAAATAAACTTGACGAATGGTCAATGGATTATCAGGTAGAATTCATGAGAAAAAAAATGATTATAAAAAGAATATAACAAAATTTGAAATATGATAGCATTCAAAATTGGAACAAGTAGAGGCGCAGAAAAAATTTTACAATTTGCACGCAGCAGTTTCGTCAATGCTTAATACTGCTGAAAAAGAAATAACGACTTCCAATCGTGATTTGAAAGTGATAAAAGTAATTTTTGTTTTTAATTTTAAATTAAATTATTATTATAGTGTGTTTTTTTTTCAATTTTTGAATATTTTCTTAGATCCAACTTGCATTGCTCAATTCACATCAACATCAGTTGCATAGTTGTCTCGAAGCAGCTGCGGGTGCTATTGCCAAAGATGCTGACCGTTTGCATATAATCGAAGACGATTCTGGCCAGCTACGCAGGCGATGGGACAGTTTTATGGAAAAACTAAAAGTAAATTTTTAATATTTTAATTTTTATTGGAATGTTTAAATACTTCTTGTTGGGGTTTTTTTCTTATTAATTTTGCTTGGTCAAGAGAGGGAAGAATAATATTTTCCATATTTGCAATGTAGATATATAGTTTTACACTTGTCGTGAACGAGAGAGAGAGAGAGAGAGTAATGAATAATTGAGAAAGAATTTGCAAATTTAGAGCATGACGCGTGCATTGTACAGTAATATGACGCTTAAGCATAGAAATTATGCTTGTTCAATTGTTGTGTTGACATTAGTTTTTCATGGCATTGCAGACATTTTAAAATTAATTGATAAATTTCAACTGTGTGTATGTGGTGTGGTTTTGTCATATTTGATAAGTGGTGTTCAACTTTTGAGCGATTTATTGTAAAAATGGTATATGAATAGCATCAACAATTTGAAAAATTAATAGTGTGAAATGGTGATTTCATTTATTCTCTAATGACCCGTTGTTCAGAAACAGTGAAAAGTGTGCACTTTTGTATAGTTGTTAATAATGGTATAATGTTTCTTTGATTCGAGTTCATTTTTGCTCTTTTTTATATTCAAAAAATTATGATTCATCTTTCTTGTTTGTTTATTTTTTCTTTAAGGAAGAACTTGCTACACGCAGCTCGTCGACCAGTGAAAGTGACGATCAGACGAGCATCTCTTTGAGCATACTTTTTGGTAATGATGGTAACAATGATGATGATGATGTGAGCAATGACATGTCGATGGTAAGCGAAGATACGATACGTGTGGGCTCTTCAACTCCAATTGCATCCGAATCGTCTGATTTCACTGATCGCTTGCTTGTTCAAACTACTGAATTGGCGAAAAGTATCAATTCAGTTGAAGAATTGTTGGGCGCTTCTGAGCAAGATTTTAAAATGTTGCAAAGCAAAATTGGAGTAAATTTATTATAATTTATAACAAGATTTAATATATTTTTATTTGTTCTTTTACATTACAGGATGTGTCGAATACTATTGAAGCTTGTTCAACAAACGTGAATCAGTTGTTGCATCAAAGTGAACAGGCGAACAAAATTGAATTAAGACCTAACGTACTTTCAATTGTTAACAAATTGGAACACATGGATTCAAAATTGAAATTGGTTTGTTTATCCAATGCAATATGCAAAATTATAATTATTCAATTATTTATTTATTTAATCTTTTAGTTGGATGGAAAAATTAAAAGTATCGTTGAAGCTAATGAACGATTTCAGCAACGATATGATTCTTTGAATAGCAATGCAAAAAATTTGCTTTCAAATCTTGTCTTTCTTGAAGTAAGTTGACGACATTTCGTTTATTCCGGGGGAAATTGTTATCTCTTTCTTATCTTATGCAGATATTGGGGAATATTTACTTTTTCTACTACTTTTGATATAAATTTCGAATGCTTCATCATCATCATTATTACCTGTATCTTCTTCTTCTTTACAATATATATGTGTGCAAAATCAATTAATTAATTGATTGATTAATTAATTTTAATTCAACTATTTTTTAACTTTATTTCTTTTTTAGACTATGAATACTGATGAACTGAAAAATTGTCAAGAAGGACTGACAAATGTGGAAAATTCTTTGACTGACTTGTTGGTAAAAACCAAAGAAGAGTTTCAACATTTGGATGTTGCTTTTCCTGAATCATCCGCTGATAGTTTGTACAAGCTTTTGCAACAAGCAAAAAGCAACATCACCGTCCATGTGAAACAGCTTGAAGAGAAAAGCAATGCAAAAGCTAAAATGGATGCTTTCATTTCTGAATCAGTCAAAGTCAAAGAGGAATGTTCAGAATTGGAGCGGAAATTGTCCTTGTGCCCTGAAAGCGAAAATTTCGGTATCACTGGTCTAACTGAGCGAGAAATTGAATTTCAGGTTAGTTTTCTTTATTTGTTTAACCTCACAAATTTGTTCATCTCTAATGCATGTTTGATTGCATATGCAAATCTCATTTTTCTCCAATCTGCCTCTCTCCTATTTTATCATTTATTTGTTTTCAAATGGAAAGCATAAGAACATCGTACACACACAGCAGAGAGAGAGAGAGAGATGTCGAAGTTGCGCTTATGAAAATTTATTATGATTTTGTAAAATGGTGCTTTTGTCTGTTAACTTGTTTAATTTAACTTCCAATGCAACTTAAACAATCTTATTTTTAAATACTTCTTCAAGTGTTTGGTAAGTAAACGGACAAATTGCACGCAACATAAAAATAAGGCATTGCAACTCCCAATCAACGATGGATGATCAACGATGCGTAAATACCCACACCATTGTTGTTGTTGTTGTGTGCTGTGTGAAGCATAATGGTGAAACAACATGCGTATATGGCGTAAACGTATAATTGCATTCAACCACATTGCAATGTTATATTTAAATTTATAATTTCAAATGTTTTTCTTTGTTCTAATGTTACAAATCAATTGATTTAAGGATTTAACTGAAAATGTTGAACAACTTAAAGATCGTATTGGAAAATTGTGGAATTTACATGACAATGTATCTCATCAATACTTGGATGAATCTGAACAAGCAAGCGTGAAGCAAATAGTCGACGAGTTGAACACTCATTTGGACAGTTTGGAGAAAACTTACATGGAACATTTCAGGTAATTTTTTTTTTACAATTGGTGGAAGAAGGACATTTTCTGTTATTTTTTTTTTTTAATATATTTAGTCTGTTCCAAGCAGCTCTGCAACAATGGCAATCACTTCATCAACGTCTGTATTCAGTGATGGCTTGGTTAGAACATGTTGAAAACAGGCTTATTCCATCTATATCCATTAATGATCCAGAAGCGGCTAAAATAACCGATTCTGTCATGAACGTGAGTTTCAATTTGTCAACTTTTTACATTCAAAAATCTTTTGATTTGTGAAAATATTATAGAACATGTTGACATGTTGTCTGCATTCTGTTTTTTTTAAAGATGAGATTAAGTTCGTTGCTGATAACCATGCAAGCTGTTAATCATTACATTGAACAGTTATATATATATATATATATATATATATATTTTTAAATTAAATTTCCTTTTCTTTATCTTATCTAATGAAAACTGTTGGTTGGTTTTTTGGTTGTACAAATATCATCTGATAGTTGATATATGGTAGGGTTTCACAGCTTGGTACATATAGGTGGTTGTTTTTTTTTTTCAATTTCCGCATTCTTCTTTCAACAGTGTGTGAAAAACAATTTTTAGGATATTAATAATAGTTGCAAAGAAATTGAAAATATTACTGAAGCGCTGGTGGATATGCAGGACAAATATTCCAATTGTTTATCTTCTACTGACGTCAGCTTGCTGAAGGAAAAATTAGAAAAGGCTACGTATCGGCTAAATTCACTGAAAACGAAAATGATCGAAAACAGAAACAGGTAGCAGTTGTGTGTTTGTGTGTGTGTGTGTGTTAAGTGTTCTTTTTTTCTTTTTCATTTATAATTACAATTCAATTGTTCGATTTTCATATTTTTTTTTTTACATTATTCTCTAATTCAGTAGTAGCAGTATGTAAATAATTTCAAATTAATTATAATAATTGAACGTTATCACTAGCGTGAATTGTTGTGGGTGTGTTTAGTTATGCTTTCATTTATTTATCATTTGAAATTATCTAATGTGATCTGTGCTATTATCTTTACATATTACAATGCGTTCTGTTGTCAATGTAAATTAGTAATATTGCAGTTGCAGTTACAATTTGTTATTGGTTGTTTATTTTATTACATTTAAAGTTTTGTTGCTTCTATTTCCATGGCTATTATTATTGTAGAATAATATAATATTGCAATACTGCATAAACTAATTGATGATAATGTGAATATTTTAAAATTCATCGCTCAAAAATATCCTTTTGCAGAGTCAAGCATTATGATCTGGAATTGAAAGAAGAAATAGAGGAACTTTTATTTTGGTTTGACGAATCCGACACTCTTTTTTCGACGTTATGTGATCCAACTGACGCGAAACAGTTGGCCGATTTCAAGCAAAGAATTGAGGTATATCTTTTGACAGCTTTTTAGAATTAAAGCCAGCCGTCATGCCAGCCTCGTTGGCATCATTATTTTTTTTCAGGAAAAAAAATCAGAAACAGTCACCAAAGAACAACAGTTGGAAAGTTTAAGCTCTGCTGTTGACAATATTGACATTGACAAAGGCATATCAGAAGCTGTGATAATTGATCTCAAAGAAAATGTCGACAATCTCAAACAACGTCTGGTTCAAGTGAGGCTTTTGATTTGATTTTAATTTAATTTAATTTATTATAAACAAGTTTTTTGTTTTCATTGAAATCATTTTCAATTTCACTTCCTTATACCAGTTCAAGCACAGTTTATTATTTTTGATTCAGGTAAAGGAAGATGTGGATCAAAAGTTGCAGCTTTATGACCAAAGGATAAATCAGTGTAATCAATTTTGGGATCAACTCAGACAAATGTCCATTTGGGCTCAAAATATGAAAAATTTATTACTCGAATACAAATCTGCAACTATATACACTCCGGCGCGTTTTGATCCTGATGTGAGTGCAAATGTCAATTCAACAATTGTCATGTTTAAAATTTTTTTACCGACATTTAATATATATAGGCATTGGATGCTGAGATTAAAAGCAAAAAAGAGGAAATTGAAGATTTTATTGCTTCTTATAATGCAATTCGAGAAGAAGCTGAATTGTCGGATGTGAAATTGTGCAATTCAACTGAGCATGCAGTGAAACAGTTGTGTAACAGCTGGGCCGGAATATTGCGCATGACTGAACTGTTTGAATCGTCTTCACGCAGCACAAGTGAAGAAGACGAAGGTTTTATTTTATTTTAATAAAGTCTTGTTGTTGTTGTTGTTGTTGTTTTTTAAATATTTTATTTAAATGATTAAATATTGCAGTAAAAGAAAGCGAAGCGGAAAGAGCTTTTGCTTTGTTGGAAAAATCAAGTCGTTCTTTGGAACTAGAAAGTGCCCGTTTGAACAATGAAGTCAGATTAGAAAATGATGACATCATTGTTCCATCTCTCAGCGAACAAGGTGAATAGCAGTAATATTTTATATGCGCATTCAGTGGTGATTTTTTTTTAATCGTATTATTATTTTTTCTTTTATGGCAACCAATTTAGAATCCATCGGCACTAGTGATATTGCAGATGCAGTTGTACAACAAGATTCTTCCACTGCACCTGAAGTTCAAAGATTAACATCAACAGATTCCCCAATGTCGACAGTTTTGAATGCTGGAAAAAATCTGCAAGAGCTTATTCGTTGGAGTCATTGGTTGTCCGATATGACATTGGAAAGTGTTGTATTTTGCAAGTTGCATGATTCAAGTGAAATTCGAGCTGCAATGAAAAAAGAACAAGTTTGTCTTCAATTTTAATTAATTAATTAATCAATCAATTTCTGTCTTTTTTAAACTTTCATCTTTTCATAATTTTGTATTTTTAGTCATTCTTGTCGCAGTTACATGCTAATGAAAAGCATGTTCTAAAAATACTGGAAACTGATCAAAATGTAGACGTACTGTTTAAAGGTACGCAATGATATGATGCATGATTGAATGATGCTTGATTAATAATTTAATAATTATTGAAATTTTAGCTGAACTTTTGCACAAAGAATGGAAAAAGCGTATTACAGAAGTGGAACGACGTCGGATAGAGTTGGTCGAAATGCTAGAAAATTGTCGAACATGGGATGATTTGAGAGTTGAAATTGAAATTTTCTTAGCAAGTACGGAAAAGAAAATTTCAAGTGCTAAAGTATCCGACGTGCCTATAGACAAGTTGCAAAGAGAGCTCGTTGCTCTTGAGGTGAGTGCAATGCTTATAATAATTTTTATTTTTTTCATAATAGCACAAAGTTGAATGAATGTTGTTGTTAGTAAGGTATTTATTATATTTTTTGTATTATCGATAATTTTAATTGTGAACGACCAATAATAATTATTATTCCTATAACAGAAGAGCTTTTTCTCCATTATTACATTTGTTGTCAGACTGAGGGAGCTACTGAGATTCAGTTTACTTACGGATGTTGCTGCAAATTTTAGATACAAATTCATTGCATGATTAATTGATAGAATTGAATTTATTTATACACCTTTTTTATTATTGTTTTATCAAATTCAAGTCAGTACTTTATTTCACACTCGTCTGTTGATTGAAGATCAAGTTTAGCTAGCATAAGTGTATCTATCGCATGCCTTTTCCAGATGATAAAATTTTTCGAAATTAACTTTATTCATTTCACGGTCACTGATCATTAAAACATTTGGCAAGACGTTTAGCACTATCATTTGGAAGATTTATGGCTCATTTTAACTCATACTGAAAGATACAATCTGCAATTGTTGAACGATTGATTTTCTTGGAGCCATATGGACAGGCAGGCAGGCAGGCAGACACACAACGTCAATGTGTTACTCTATGTAAATATATTCTACAACGTCAGAAGAGTAGTTTGTGCTGTTATGATTTGTCATTATGAAAATAACGCTAGCAGATGGAAGTGAATTTTGTAACAAATTCCACTTTGTGTTAATTATCATTTTTAAAAGAAACAGTATAATCAGATGATTATGCAATTTTTTTAATGATTTTCTTTCTTCAACATGCATAATAATTAGGTAATAATTGTTCTATTGAAAGGTCTATCTATCTTAGTATCTTTCCGTTTATATTATTATTATTATTATTATTATTATTATATAGTATAAATATTTTTTGTTAAAAAGTAATTAATGAAATATTCAGTAGAATGTTGTTATGCATCTTAATGATCATGTTTCTCGATTATTATTATTTCGAATATTATCATTATCATGTCGCAAATCATGTGTTTTTTAATACTTTTTTTTCCTTAGCTTTGTGAGAACTGAATTATTGTTGTTTTTCATTTTATTATAGCTTTCATCTTCAAAGCAGAAAAAAGTAAATTTCATTAGACAATTTGTATCACCAGCCAACCTCTAGATAGAGATATTACAGGTGCTGTTAGTTCTTCAATGATGCAATTGATGTCAGAAGCATCATTTTGCATTAGTTAGTCATTTTGCATAGTCAGTCGTTTGCTGATTTTTTTTCTGCTTTAGTTAGCCGGTATCAACTTTTACAAATGAATTGTGAACAAGCAGAATGTCATAATTTAATTTTGTAAGAATTGAATATTAAACAGTATTTTTGTTCAATAAAAAGAAAATAATTTTTTGTTACGTGAATGTTGAGTGTTGACTAGGTGGTAGGTTCAAGCATTCCATTTATGATAGAATGAAGAAAATTGTTTGCTTTTTTTTTTCAACTGCACACCACTATTACTACTACTACTACTAGCTTATTTATTGACTTTGCTTCTTGAAAAGAACTATTCATTGTCGGCATGTTTTTAGCAACTGGCTGCTGAAATGGATATTTACCGAAAGAAAATGACAGATTTTAACGAAATATCGAATTTCATTGTTGAATCATACGTTCATGATGATGCGTCTACGCTGAGCCAGATTACATCAAACATGAATACATTATGGAGCAAAATAAATGACAAGTAAACGACCGTATTATTTATTTATTTATTTATTTATTTATATTCATTTATTTCTAAAATCTATAGGATTAGTTTAGTGTTTATAAAAATTTAATGCATAGACCAAGAAAGTTGTATAAGTTAAGTTTCAAGTGGTCCAAAGTGATTCAAGATCGCATTTCCAATAATTTTTAGTAGTATAATTTTTCGTACTGCTAAAGCAGATTATCATCGGTTATCCTGGATTTGATTGTTTGTGTATTTTTGCAGCTTGAGAATAAGAAAAGCAGTACTGGAAGCTTCGTGTCGTGGTCGAAAAGATTTTTTCACGGCTTTGCAAGAGTTCAGTTGTTGGCTTGGGAAAATTGAAAGCCAAGTGCTTTCTCTGGATGCAGACAGTAGCTTGGCACAGCTGCTGAAAGATGTCGCTTATCGCCAAGAATTGCGTGAAAAATGGAAGGTAAGAACAAAAATTGTTTTATTTATATTAATTATTATTATATTTATACATGTAGTATTATTTTTAACATGACATTATTTAACAATCTTTTAAATTTTTGAAAAAAATGTTAAAATTATGCAGTCAGTATGCTTATTTCTGTAACAAGTTTGTTAAACTACTTCTCAGTTGAGAATAGGTTTAAATATGACTCGAATAATTAGAAAAAATTATAATAATGAGTGTATTACGTTTTTTTTTGGTATTTAACATTGACAACGTAGGTCAGCTATTTTTTTTTACTATATTGAGAACAGAAATGATTTTCAGCTAATAGAAATTGTGCTGAATCTTTTTTTTTTGAAAAATTGTTACGTTAATTTTTACTTATTTTGAATAATTGTTTAAAAAACTATGCCATTTTGAAGTTTTTGATATTGCATAATGTGATTCACTTTTCTTATCTAAAAGATATTCAATGAAAAATCTTATTTTATATCTTTGTGTTATATATCTGAGCTTGTTTATTAAGTGAAGTTTAGTCATTTTTTTCAACTGAAATATATAATCATGTTGCAGTATATGTAGCCGAGATTTTTTAATCATTTTAATTTCATGGAAATTTAATAGTGATTCCAATTGTGAGTGTGTGCGCGTATGTGCGTTCAACATTGTTTTACAATTGCTGCATCTTAGTACATCTGCTTAGTACTACTAGTAATAGTCAGTTATTATTATTATTAATTACATTATTAATTCATCTGAATGTTATTAGCAAAAAATGTAAATTGATTAAGAAGTTGATTTTTTTAATTTTCTTTGTGATGTAATCATGCTTGAAGTTCGTGCTAGCTAGCTATCTGTAAAATACATTGGAAAAAATATTTTCTCTTTTGATTGATTGATTGATTGATTTTGCTTTACTATTCAATTACTTAAATAAAAATATACAAAATAGCATTGCATGACAATTTGAGCGCATGACACAATTTTCAATCATTTATTATATGCTTATTTATATATTTTTTGTTTTATTAATAGAAAAGGTTAAATTTTTTGCATTTTGCAGGGTGTTAGCGGTGAGATAGAAGTTCACGAAACGGTTTTTCACTCGTTGTGTGATACGGCCAACACGCTGCTAATGAACAGCATGTTCTCTGAAGAGAAAAGCGACTTTCAAGGGGAATTGATGCAATTAAACGAACGCTGGGAACAAGTGGTGAAATTGTCCGATGAGATCAAGCAGCGTTTAGATCTTGCCCAAGAACAATGGGAACGTTTGACTACTCAACTTCAAGAGCTGATATGTTGGACCGAAGATGCTAGCAGGGAACTTTTACGCCAGCAGCCGATTGCTGGTGATTCAGAAAAAATCAAATTGCAGAATGAATTTATTCAGGTATGTTTATTTATTTGTTATTATTATTATTATTATTATTATTATGCAAGTAGTATAATAGATTTCAATTTTAAACTTGCAGTTTTTCAACTATGAACTAGCTAACTACAAGTTTAACTTTAGTTTGTGTAATTGAATAGTCAGTTATTTATAACAATAGCGCGTAAGTAAAAATAAAAATAGGATTTCTAAGATTGCTTAGTTTTCGTAATGTTTTCCTCAAACATGAAACCCAGTAATTCTGTAAAATGTGCTAATGCCCTTCAAATGTGTCATTCTTTTCCAGTGCTAAAATCAAGTATGACTGGTTTGCTTTTTTTCACACCAATTCATCAATGCTATTTTGTGTTTGATGTGAAATTACGACCAGTTTTGCTATTTTATTTTAGCTTAAAACAGTTTATTTATTTATTTATTTATTTGGAATCCACGAATATTTAACTTTTTCTAGTGATTTTTATTTCTCATTTAAAAAATTTTCATTATTACTATTATTATATTATTAAGCATTGTTTCATTGTGTCGCAGCAGTGGAAATATAAAAGCACACAAAGTGCTGCGAGAATAATAATGAATACTCTTATTTTATGTTCTGTATGCTGTTTTTTGAACAAACACGTGGATGAAAAGTGCAAATAAAATTTAAATCAGGATCAAGTTTAAACGCGTTAAAATAATACAGTTTTAATACAGTTATATGAAGGTTAATTGCTGCCAATGAATGATTCACGCTTATTTGATTTATATTTTCACTTGACATTTGGAAAACAACAAACATCTTTTCTGTTCAAGAGATTATTTATTGTGCATTTTGAATTGTTCATATTTTATGATTAATATTTAATCCCAATGGGTTATGATGGAAGAAAAAATGTTTTCTTTCATTTTTTTCATTTATATATTTCTAAAATGATAGAGGATAGCATTGGTCAACAATGTTCTGTTAGAGAGTTGTGATGCTTCTTAGTTTTGAAGGGTATCTTATGGATTGAATCTAAGCAACAAGCATATTTTTCATTTTGTATCTATTTAAACTGGCGGATGTTGTGATAAGCTAAACGTACTGGATTTGATACTTATAGCCGTTTTATTCACTTTCTCATATACACACACACAAACACACATGATCGATCAGTGAATTCAATTATACTTTTGGTTTTAAAACACACGTTAGTTTCTTATTAGAAGCAATGCACACAGTTGGTGAGAATTGATTTTCCACCCTTGGCTACTTAGTGATCTGTAATTTATAAAACACTGCTCTTTTCATACTGGTCATTAAAATGTAATTAGTTCCTTAGTCATTTTTGTTTAATATTAAGCCGCGCGCGCGCGCGCGAAGATAACATGCAATACAACATTTTTTTTTCATTTGAGTTTTTTGCTGTTATTATTTTATTTATTTATTTATTTAATTTTACTCTCTTCTTGTTTTATTCTGTTCAAACGGATAATGACAATTAAATGGTGTACTGTTGAAATTTAAGCAATTGCAAACAGGAATATCCAATCAAGAGAAAGCAGTGAAAGAAATTATTCAAATTGCTCGAAGTTACTTGCTTCAACAAGACTTGCGTCCAGCGTTGCAGTCGTCGATGGATTCTGATGAAACGGAAGGTTTGTCTGGAAACGTTTGTGATGAAAAGGATGTTTGTTAATATTAAAAATTTTTTCAAACAGAAATGCTACTTGGCAAGAAGCAGTCCAGACGAGTTGGTCAGATGATCAAGAACGATAGCGACCGATTGGAAGAATTGTGGGCGGATTTAACTGACAGTGCGAACGACTGGCAAAAACTAGTCGAAGATACCTTTACGGTAGGCTTATTCGCTTTTGGCAATGCTGTGGCTCTATTTTTATACTATATTTAAATCTGCAGAAAATGATTCTCTTTGACAAAGCAATTGAAGATTGCAAAATTGCCATCTCTGAAGCGGAAGATTTGAAGAAACACTGGAAGCCAATCAGTGATGTGAAATTGGATGAATTAGCAGAATGCATGGAACACGCGAGGGTAAGTTTCCGTTTATATAAGCATAATATCATCGTTTTTGCGCTTTTCTCCTATTAAACCACCTCCCCTTCTCCCCCAATCCCGACATGCAACAACATATTTGCAAGCATAAATATTATCCAAACTGTGTCATTGTCAGTCCAGTTTTCGTTGAATTATTTTTATTTTATTGCTTGTTTTTCGATATGCCTGAGATAATTTGCATTTTTATTTTTGGAACACCTGAAAACGACCTTTTACACACTGCACCATTTAACAACAACGAGTCTTTTTTTTTAAAAAATTTTAAATAATAATTATTATCAAAGAAAAATATTTTATTGTACTTTGATAAAAGTTTAAAAAGTGGGATTTTCTTTTTTGATCAGATATGATTTGTTTAGTTCTTATAGATAGATATATTGGCGAGGTTTTATTTGTCTGCTTGACATTATTTATACAAGTGATTTGTAACGCTTTTTATAATTTTTTGCTCAAAGTGACTTGTGAAAATGGGATGCGTGCAAGCTTAAACGTCCGACTTTTAATATTTTGAAATTGCAATTGCTTACTCTCTAGTTATTATTGATCACATTGTCAATGATTTACTGGATTAGTGAAATTTATTTAATGTTATATGTTGTCAGCATGTTTGTTGTTGGTTGTTTGATCGCAGTTCCTTTAAGTGGATCGCTTTTTTTTGTTGTTGTTGCATTCATGTTCTACTTGTTTTCCTCTGTAAAGAACAAGTATATTTCATCCGGTAGAAGAAGCAACCAACAGTAGTGTAGAGTATTGCACAGATTGAGAACATAAATATATCTGTCACACTAGACAATGAATGAATGAATGAATGAATTGCTTGCTTAAATCAAGTCGTCATTGGTTTAGTTGTGATTGGCAAATAAAAATAGCATTTTGGGATATTTCAACGACGCCTTGGTGTATTGTTTGACAGGTCAGGGTCAGGTCAGTTGCTTGCAAGTGGACGTACGTATGTACAGTGTTGTTTGACCGCTGATGCCTGCTGCTAGTTTTAGCATCACTTCGAAGCATCTTAGTAGGTTATTGGCATGATGATGATAGCGACGACCTCTGCTTTTAGCCTCTGAGAAACGTTTTTATTTGATCTGTACATTTTTATTAGTCACTTTCCAAATTGCATACAGGTCAAAAATAGCTTGTCAACTTTTTGACCATCATCTTTAATCGGTGAATATTGCTGCTGCTGCTGCTGCATGGTAGCTTTTTTCATTGATTATGACCACCTTATATTGTGCTGCAAACTTTCCATCCACCGCAAAACCACTTTCGCATAGTGTTTTTTTTCCTTTTTATTTTGCATGAAAAATTTTAATCAGTGAAACATTGTATTATTATTAGTAGTATTTTATATTTTATATATTGTCATTTCAGGGTTTCCACCAGTATCTCATTTGTCATATACGTTTGCTGTTGGACGACGTCAACGATCATTCGAGTCGTTTGCTTGCCGATAACGTCCGTTTATCACCAGTAATGATTCACAGTTTGGAAAGTTTAAATCTTCGATACAAGGAACTGGAGTTGACGATTGGCGATCGAATTGTCATTTTGCAAAATGCTTTACGTCAATTTGGTCCTTCATCACAGCATTTTCTCGAAGGTGAGGCTGTTGTACCTTTATTATTATTTTAATGTGAATGCTTTATTTTTTCTATATCAGGTTCTGTTGTTTTACCCTGGGAAAGAGCCGTTTCAACGAATCGCATTCCATATTACATAAAGTATAATAATTGATATGCTTATCAATTTTTATTGTATTGCTTGTGTTGAATTGTATTGCGTTTATGTATTTACAGCCATGAAACGGAGAAAACACAATGGGATCATCCAAAAATGGTAGAAATTATTAACAGTTTCAGTGAATTCAATGAAGTAAAATTTTCCGCATACCGGACCGCAATGAAGCTTCGATCATTGCAGAAAAATTTATACTGTAAACTTTTGACATGATCTTACACGCATCATTGTTGTGAATACATTTTGTTTTTTTTCAATGATAATTTTAGTGGACTTAATCAGTATTGAAGATTTGGTGGATATTTTTAACCAACGAAAATTGCAAGATGCCAATGACAATCAGTTGGACGTGAGTGAAATGGTGATGACGCTTTTGCCGATTTACGAACTTGTGCAAAGAGACAACATGAATCTGCTGAGATCGATTCCTTTGGCGGTCGATTTATGTCTTAACTGGCTCTTGAATGTCTATGATCCGTACGTTAAAATTAACAATGAATGCTTTTTTTCTCTATTGCAGAATAAATAATTCTCTGGTCATCTTTTTTTTTTGTTTTAAAAAATTGTTTCACTTTTAGTGCTAGAACTGGCAACACCCGTGTGATTAGTTTCAAAGTGGCACTGATTTTAATGTGTCGTGCTTCTTTGAGCGAAAAATACCGCTGTAAGTTGTGAATTATTATTATTATCTACTGTTGAGTGTTTGCGTGATTTGTTTTATTAAATTTATTTTTATTTGTTGAATATTATTTTTATTCTATTTGAATGGATTGCATGCTTTTCAAACAATGTAAAATTGTTCTTTTCTTACTTGTGGAGATTGCTTTTAGGAATTAAAAAAAATTTTTAATTTATCATTTCCATTCACAATTGATTTCATAAACTGGCTGTTTATTGTATGTAATCTTAAATTTAGTTAAGTTGAGTTTTTTATTGTATTTTTTGATACAAGCTTCTTCACATCTGTGAGTAGTAGGGTTAGTAAGAAAATTTTATTTTCTTTGATCGATTTGCCTGTTGTTGTTGCGTATAAACTTTCCGAATGCTTAACATTTTGATTTCGTGATTAAAAAAAGTAGTTGTAAAATGTTTATTCTTATATCGTAACATTCGAAAATATTTTCATTTATTTCATTTTTAGATTTATTCAATCAAGTATCGTACAATAAATGTTCTTTGGATCAGAAAAAGTTGGCATTGCTACTTCACGAATGTATTCAAGTATGATACTTATTTGTTGTTGTTTTTTTGCTTGAAATATTGGTGGATATCATTAGTGAATGTGCATAGCTGTGATTTTTAGGTGCCAAAATTTTTTGGTGAAGTTGCTGCCTTTGGTGGTACTAACATTGAGCCAAGTGTACGCAGTTGTTTCGAGATGGTTGGTCGAAATGTGTGATGATCACTTTTCCTTTAAATTTATTATAACACTCTTTTCAGGCTAAATATCCTGCCGAAGTGACAATGCAACAATGCATGGATTGGCTAAATTGCGAACCGCAGAGTATCGTATGGTTGGCCGCAATGCACCGTATTTCTATATCTGAAAATGAAAAACACCAAGCCAAGTGTAATGTTTGTAAAATGTTTCCAATTGTTGGATTGAGGTAAGCGCTATCTGCGGTTTTATTTTTCAAATTATTTTCCAATTACTTTGCTTCAATATATTGCACTTGTTTATTTTTTTGCTAATTGAATATCAATAACGTGGAGTATATGATTCTGTTAAAATTTTCGCATCATTTTTTAGATATCGTTGTTTGAAGTGCTTTAATTTTGATATGTGCCAGAACTGTTTCTTTGCCCAGCGTACTGCTAAAAATCACAAAATCTCACATCCCATGCAAGAATATTACAAAGCGGTTAGTGTGTTTCTTGTTCAAAGAATTGTTGATTAATTTTACCGTGCAAAACGTTCCTGTACACTGTATATATATTATGTATATAGGCTAAAAGCGGTGAAGATGTGCGTGATTTTGGTAGAGTTATACGCAATCGGTTTAAATCAAAACATTATTGGAAAAAGCATCCTCGTTTGGGCTATTTGCCTGTTCAGTCTGTCATGGAAGGCCATTCTCTTGAATCGCGTGATCTTGTACCCACAAATCCAGAAACGCAAAATATTCATGTGCAGATTGAAATGTACGCTAGTCATTTGGCCGATATGGAAAGAAGTGCAATTACGACGGAAAGTAACGAGTCAGAAGATGATGAACATGCTGTCATTTCTTCTCTGAGTAGCACGTTGACCAATGACTGCCATGTAAAGCACCCTGTTAATATGGCAGGTGCGGTGCGTTCACCCGCTCAAATTATATCAGTTACAGACTCTGCCCAGAAGGTGGAACTGAACGGTTTGTTGAAGCATCTTCAAAATGAAAACAAGTAAGTAGTGAAATCAATGAAATCATTAATTTGTTCACAGTGCATATGACATTTTTAAAAAAATTTTTTATTTAAGAAATTTGATGTGTGAATATGAAAAATTGCGCAATAAAGTGTCAGCCGAAGTTGACAAAGGTGCTGCTAGTTTGCACAACAGTATGTCCACACCGATGCTTCCAATGACCAATGGATCTCTTGGACGACGTGGCCAGCATCGTTCTACTTCTAGTCTTTCTCGCACTCACCATCAACGTATAGCAGCAGCAGCAGCATACGATGACCCGGCAATGGATTTGGATATGGACACAATCCTTTCAGAAGAGAAAGAAATTATTGCCAATGAAGCAAAAGCACTGCGACAACAAAAGCAGCGTTTAGAACAACGCAGCAAAGTGCTTGAAGAGCACAATCAACAATTGGAAGTCCAGCTGCGACGCATTAAGCAGCTCATTGAAGAGGTTTGCTATTTTTATTATTTATTTATTTAATTCATATTTCTTAACTTTTTGAGCATATGTATATTTTTATTATTCTTTGCTATGAAGAATCATTATGTTACAATTATTTATTATGTTCTGTTCTATTCTCTGTACTCTTGCTCAAATAGTGAAATAATGAGAAAAAAATTAAGCATTTTTTAGAGACATTATTTTTATCTAATTTTTTATGTAAATAAATTGCTTGTTCTATTTTAGCAGAAGCAAAATGGAATCGCCTGTATTGATTCATCGAAATCTCAGTTAATGCTGTCTTCTGGAATATCTTCACAAGCGGATGCAATGACACACTGCGGGAACGGTCAGTTGTTATCTCTTTTTCTTGTATTTCATATCCTCATTTTTATTTTGTTATTTTCAGATGATTCTTTGATTTTATCTGATACATGCTCAAGCAGTAGTAACAGAATTGGTGATTTAATGAGCACTGTTCAAGATATTGGAAAAGCGGTCGGCAATCTAATCAACGCAGTCACTTCTGACGACGAAGTGTCCATGACAGAAGTCGAGTGACTGTACATAAATATATATACTTATTGTTTGCTTTTTATTTAAATGGAAATTGTAAAAGAAATTTTTGTAAGTGCCTTCGCGCTATATATGCATTTGTTTTACAGTTCCCGAAGTGCTACTGTTGGTTAGCAATTCAATTTATGACACTGCAGATGATGTAGTAAACGTTATTGGAATTCTTTTAATTTTAAAATATTTCTTTTAATATAGTGTGAGCAGTAATGGTTTAAAAGTGATAGACTTTTTTTTCCAAGAAACGATGCTCAACAACCACAACAACCACAACAACAACAAGTCAAACGAAAATCATACAAGAAGAACCACGTATATATATATATATATGTATATATATCTTTAATGTAAATAGTATTATTTTTTTAAATAATTAATTATTTGCATAAAAATAACAAGGCTAATGCTGCACAAATTCTTAATCATTGTTGTTTAAATATTTTAAAATATTATAAATGTGTAATGTTTGATATTTTTTAAAATGAAATTTTTAAAACCACACATCTCATACTTCTTCTGATAATATTGTTCTGATGTTTAGATTTTTGGTAATTTAATTTCATTCAAATACCACTCACTAGTGCTGGCATCTGAGATTGAAATTATTTACAAAGTTGCAAAAGCAGCAAGAGCTAAGTATACAAATGCAACATAGCCAAACAACGAATAATCAGTGTGAAATTGGTGTATACTTGTAAAACAAATTGCAGCATAAATGATGAATGAATTTATGAATGTTATGTTTATGTTATTTTATGCACGGTTGTTGTTTTTACAAAAAATTCAAGATATTATTAGTTAACAGTGTTTGATTAAACAAGCTATCTGTCTGTTGTATTTAAAAGGTTGATTTCAGTTTGCAGATTTTGTATAACCTTCTTTTGTTTCAGCTGTGCAGTTTCAGAATTATTGCATGAAAAAGCTAAAATCGATAAGCGTTGAAGGTATGCTTTTCTATTGAAAACAGTTATACAACAACTGTGGTCGTCGTCTCTATGGTGACTTTATCGATAAAGCGCTGAAAAACACCAGACTATCTGATTGGTAGGTTGTCAACACTGACTAAATACTACTGCTAAATACAATTTTAGATTTCCTCCTCTTCGCGCTCAACATTTACTTTTAGCCTTTGACTTTTCTCATTCAAAAATGTTCTGCACTTGTTGTGTCATATTATGCTTGCTGTTAATTCATGTTCTGTTTTTTTTTGTTTGCTCAGTTAATATTTATTTGATCTTTTCAAATTTATAATAATTGCATTGACTGTATTTCTTTTTAATTTTTAATGCATACATGTCTAGAAAATATATCGAAAATGTTATAGAAAAGCATTTTTTTCTCATCGAAAATAATTTAAGCTAATAAGCTTCTTATAATAATAATAATAATCTAGTTTTATTTCCAAAATGAACAAGCAATCTTTTCATGATGAATCATTGCAAACTTTTTCTTCTTTCAGATTCTTTTATGAAATATTACTTTTAAAAAAAAAAATTATCTATGAAATATTTTCTAGAATTCATGATTGAAACTGTAAGTGACTGACATTTCATCTGACAGTCTGTTTATCTTGACACATAAGCTTTTCAGAATTTTTAAATGAAACTAGATGATTGCTGGCGAACCAGTTTGCCGTGTGAACAAGCACTGGATTGTTTTCAATGGAGCAGCCAGTATTATTAATCTCAGACATGCAGTGCAAATTCTTTATTCAAGGCATTTTAAAAATAGTTCCACGAATAAATATAATTCATTCATTAATTTATATACTGATTTATAAAATAAGCCAAGATAAGTGCAATTATAAAAACTATAAAAACGTGGGTTTTAATTGTTTTGTAATAGTACTTGTATATACTATTACAATGATAAACGATGCTGCAAATTGTTTGCACTGCTACTAAAAGAACAAAGTAAATTATGAATCATTCATTTCTTATAATAAAGTAAATAATTTTAGATTAAACTAGGATGACCAAAACTGATTTTGTTGACATGAAATTTAGTACTCATCGGCTTCTTTACCATCTCCGTCAATAGTATCAACGCCAACCTTAAATGTATTGGTATTATTATTATTAGTAGTAGTAGTAGTTTCCATATTTATTAAATACAAATTAAGCTTTACTCACCTCTTCATAATCTTTTTCCAGCGCTGCCAAATCTTCACGGGCTTCTGAAAATTCACCTTCTTCCATTCCTTCTCCAACATACCAGTGAACAAAAGCTCGTTTTGCATACATCAAATCGAACTTGTGATCAAGTCTTGCCCAAGCTTCTGCTATTGCCGTTGTATTCGAAAGCATGCACACCGCACGCGGAACTTTAGCCAAATCACCTCCAGGGACCACTGTCGGAGGTTGATAATTTATTCCAACCTACAAGCAGTAATACATACATGATCATGAAAATATCTGACAAAAGAAAGAGGATATTTTGTCATTTAAAAACTTCACCTTGAAACCTGTTGGACACCAGTCAACAAACTGAATAGTTCTTTTGGTCTTGATGGCTGCAATGGCCGCATTGACATCTTTCGGAACCACATCACCTCGATACAACAAACAGACAGCCATGTATTTTCCATGTCGAGGGTCGCATTTAACCATTTGATTAGCCGGATCAAAGCACTGGTTTGTAATTTCACCAACTGTTAACTGCTCGTGGTAGGCTTTCTCAGCCGAGATTACTGGAGCATAGGTGACTAGAGGAAAATGAATTCGAGGATACGGAACTAAGTTGGTTTGAAATTCGGTCAAATCAACGTTTAAAGCCCCATCAAAACGCAGAGAAGCTGTAATGGACGACACGATTTGCCCAATCAAGCGATTCAAATTGGTGTACGTAGGACGTTCAATGTCCAAATTGCGGCTGAAATTTTCTTTTATTTTTTCACGTGTTCTCAGAAATTAAAAAATTAATCTACACACCGGCAAATGTCGTAAATAGCTTCGTTGTCAACCATAAAAGCACAATCAGAGTGTTCCAGAGTGGTGTGGGTGGTTAAAATTGAATTGTACGGTTCGACCACAGCAGTAGAGACCTAAATGAACACCACAGCTTTAAACAATTACAACTAAACGTGAACACACAGAGAGAGAGAGAGAGAGAGAGAAAGAAAAAAGATAGTGCTTTTACCTGCGGCGCTGGATAGATGGCAAATTCCAGCTTACTCTTCTTACCGTAATCCACTGACAATCGTTCCATCAACAGTGATGTGAATCCACTGCCGGTACCACCACCAAAAGAGTGGAAAATCAAAAAGCCTTGCAAACCTGTGCAATTATCAGCCAGTCGTCGAATTCGATCAAGTACCAAGTCGATAATCTCCTTGCCAATGGTGTAGTGACCACGGGCATAGTTGTTGGCTGCATCCTCTTTTCCGTTAATCAACTGTTCTGGATGAAAAAGTTGTCTGTACGTTCCCGTGCGAACTTCATCTGTAACAAACAGTTATGTTAATTTCTAAAAATACATAGGTAGGTATTTTCATTAGCGTAATTTCTAAAAAATCAATTTACGAGTGAGTTCTAAGTTTTCTATTTCTATTAATGAGGTAACCTTTGAATTAAAAATGGCTAAAATGGCTAAAAAAAGGGAAATTAGTTACGTACCAATCACACTGGGCTCAAGATCGACAAAGATAGCACGCGGCACATGACGGCCGGTCCCAGTTTCACTGAAAAATGTGTTGAAACTGTCATCCGCCACTCCGAGACTTCGGTCTGTGGGCATTTGACCGTCCGGTTGAATGCCATGCTCCAAGCAGTACAGCTCCCAACAAGCGTTGCCAATCTGCACTCCTGCTTGACCAACGTGAATGCTGATTACTTCGCGCTGAAAAATATACGTTCATTATTGATTAGATTGACAAGCTAGAAAATGATTCATCAAAATATTTATAAAAGGTAACAAAAAACTCAAATTTCTTCACAAATCTTTCAAAATTCTGTAAAAATAGAGCTATATTTTTACTGAAATAATTTAATGAATAGCAAAAGGCTATTTATTATCTCTCTCTTCGGTGGTTCTTCTTAAGAATGGAAGTTGGGCATTGCTGGCAATACATACAATGAATCAGACTTTAATTACTTTTATTTATAATAAAAATTTTACAAAACTACAAAAAAAACAAAATTTATACATTACCATCGTTTCGAGAAACTAATGAAATCAACCACGCACTGACACCAGGACACCAAGAACAACAAATGAGCTAATCGATAAAAGTGGCTGTAGTGACCAATTATACAACCTAACAATCATTTTTTTCAAACTAGGACAGAATATTTAATATTAAAAAAATTAAATAATTTTATGATAATATTTAAATAAAAAATATAATTAAAACATTAATATAATTTACAAAAGCAATACAATTTGAGATACAGCATACTGTATTTATCCAATAATTTTTGCTTGCGTATTTTATTCGACACTTGATGTAACTGAAAAGAACTTACAGAAAAATTAAAATATAATAAAATTATTTTTAATAATATATTAATCTGTATATTACAGTTCAAATTACTTTAAGATTTTATTGAAATTAAAGTAACTACAAAAAATATTCTCAGGTTGATGCTTTGAAAAGTAATCACAAATCTCCATTAATTAATTTCATTTCAAATTTTGATAAATTTTGAATGGCAAAATGTCTGAATTTTGTATTTAATTCAATACTGCGCATTGGCAACTAAACAAATGATGGTCACGTATGTCACCTCAAAATGATTTTGATTTTTAGCTTTAATTGACTGAATGAATTATTATTTTTTTAGCCTTCTGTATTTTTGTCGGTTACATTTTTCTTATATATATGTATTATTAAATTGAACAAGCCGTTTTAGTTAATGAATGTTTAAAAACGTGCGCAGCTGCTCTTTGTATACGATAAGCCTAAAGCTGCTTTCTGTTAATCAGATTTCAGTTTTGCTATTTGAAAACAGCTCAACTGAAAGCTGGAATTTATTTTTACTGAGTTAACAGCATCAAAAAGATTACTTTCAAAGTGTGAAACTAAAATTTTTGACCTGTGCAACTTTAAATATTTTAGCCACTCACAGTTAGAAACCATTATCAAATGAAATTCTGATCCTTATTTTCCAATAAAAGGCATTTTCATATGAACGAATTACACGAAGAATACTTTTAGCCAATCAAAGAATAATGCCAATAAAAATTCAGCGTTAATCATAGCTCCTGAGCAAAACCTTATCTTGATCATAGCAAACTGAATAATTTGGTGGTGGTGGTGGTGGTGACAATTGACTTATATATTTTTACACATTTTCCAGAAAGAGTTCATTCTTTCATTGGGCTACTTGCGACACATAAAAAGCTATTTTTGAACACTGCAAAAAATTCCTTCAAAATTTTAGAACTTTTATTTTTCACAGGTAAGCTTTATTTTATTCTGTTCTGATTTTCAATTTGACTGTAAATTAAAACAGAAAATTCAATTTTTTCATATTTCGAAATCACATTTGTGTGATCATCTTTTTGTTCTCAATCATTATTGAATTAGATGGTTAAATTTTTGCATAAATCAATGAAGCACATTATTCTTCATCGATTCATGTAAACCAGAATTGTACCCCATTTATAACCGTCGAGAATTACCGTCATTTAAAAAGATTTCTTCTTGTGAAAATCCTCAAATTTTCTGCCAGTGCTATTACGTGTTGTTATCTTACTCCGTTTACAAATAGTAGTTTTTCGCTAAATCCTCTGAAGCAATTTATTATTATTATTACTACATTTATTATTCTAATGCTTCAAATGAATTGCTTGTTCTTTTTTTTTGAATTTTTCCATTTCTTATTCCTCTTTACATATGATTTATAGAAGTATAAAAAGCTCGACATATCACATTGATGATCGATTGAAATACCAATTAGTAAATTCTGTTTTCTCAATGTTATCTGACTTGTGATGAGAATGCATTTTTAATGCTGCATAAAAAGCATTAACATTTATGTTTAATGCGTCATTTTATAGGATTGATTCGAATTTATAAATTCGTTTATCACTTCAGTGTAATAATTAGCAAATATTTATAAAATTATCAAGGATAATTTAAATTTTTGTTGATAAATGAAAATATTGTTGTTTATATTAAACATATATAAATTTTCAATTATATGCATTCGACTGTTTCATCAGCACGGAAGTGTAAATTCCCCCAAAAATACAGTAACAAATTATGAATTTTCACTGCGAACAAATGTGAATTTTTATTTAAAATGTTAACAGAATTCGTCACATTATATGTATTTAAATTTTCAGTTAGATAAAATTATCAGACTTAAATATTTAATTTTTAGGGATTGATGTATACAAAAGATTTTCAGGTACAATTGTTATGTTATAAAAAGTGTTATCTATGGTGAATACTTTTATTACTTCTCAGCGGTCGAAAAATAATTTCATGTGTTTCAAATTTCTATTTTTATTTATCTTATAAAATATTTGATTATGTGAATTCAATTTTTAGCAGCAGTGTTTGTTTCAATCTGTTGAGGAATGTTTAGAAATTAGCAGTATATTTCTGCATGGCTTTATCTTTATTGATCATTTTATAGTTGAACGATAGGAATCAGTTAATGTATATAAGGCTTTAATATTTATTATTAAAATTATTTTTCAGTTATGTCATAAGGATAAATTTGTCACATGTTGAGATATTTCAACTGATTGTTTATTAGACGGTTATTAAAATTTATATCATAAAGAATACTTATTTCTTTTTCTTTTCCTTCTCTTTTCAATAGTGGAAATTTTACGTCATGCGAAGCCGACGCCAAAATGGATTTACATGATGTCCCACGGTAACAATTGTAGGATGTTTCCCTGCGTAGAAATCACCGCCTTGATTAAATCGGTATGCTTGGCCATTTTTCCCTGTAAAAACAGGAAATTCGATCCTGCCATCATAATAAAAATTTTTTTGCCCTTGATAAACGGTAGAAGAATCAAAGGACGCCAAATCAGGGGAGCAGTAAGGAGAATTGCAACGGTTCGGCCAAAATGGAGACCGTTCAACGCCTTTCATTAAACCTTGGTCTATATTAAAAAATAAATTAAATTTTATTTCCAATATTTTTCATACATTACTTGAAAGTTCATGAAATGCAGGATCATTTTCAAGAATACTTTTGGCTTTAGGTGAAAGATTCAATGGGTTTCTGGGTTGAACTTCATTATCATGATTAAAATGAGCCAAAGTAGGGCCAGCGCGTAATAGCCCATTAAAATCCCATATTGCACCTTGTCGAAGATTGGGAATTTTTAAATTTCCTTTAAGAAATTGTATGCGACTACTGCCCGTTGCAAATCCATTTGAAAATTTTGTTAAAAATGGTTTTGGCAAAATATAATTTGTGTCTGTTCTGTGCATAAAAGGGTAACTCCCGGGTAAAAAGATGCTCTTTGGCCACATTTTCCATGGTGAATAAATATCTTCATTCGATAATAAATAGGGATTTGCAGAAACTGCTAAAAATGAAATATAATCTGATTTATTACATTTCAAAAAATATTTTTCGAATACTCTGTATCACAAAATTTTGCTGTTTGTCAATGCAACATTTGTAGCATTAGAAGGGTAAGCTACATGAAATATATGTTAATGAATAATAAGTGAGTAATTTATCAATAGTTTTTCATAAATTGAATGTATTTGAAAGTAAAATATTATATTAAATATATTAGTATGATTATGTCAACTATTATTTTATTATCAAATTCAAAAATATAAATTATTATTGCAAAGTTAGTGATTGGTGATTTTCAGTTTTTGCTGCTGAAAAGCAAAATTAATTTTGGGTAAATATATTAACGCTTAAATGAGAATTCTAATTCTTCCAACTATTCTTTCATCAAGTACATAATAAATACAACTTCTTAATAAAAATGAATACATGCGGATTTTCAGTAGCAAAATTTTTTCTTAGTTTTTCCAAAACTCCTTCTCATCTTTTCTTATTAAAAATTTATCAATGGTGAAATTAAAATTATGAATAATATGAAAAAAAAGTGTGAATAGCTTTAAAATATTTGAACAATGCATACCAATTTTATAAATGAATTCTTGCAGCGTGAAGATGTTGATAATGTAACAAAATAATTTAACCGTTCGAAACATTGTCAATTCTAGCATGGGGTTCTTTATTTGCGCAATTCCTATTTATGCATGCTTACTTTAATTGTTATAATAATTAAGAAAACCAGTTTCTGTTTATAACTTGACTATATTTCTGTCAATAAGGGTGCACCATATGCTAAGCAGAAAAGGGACGTTTAATTAGTTTACCTGGAGCTTATTTAACATCACAACTACAAAATAGGTATCAATATTCATGTTAAACAATTCAACCACCTGCCTGATGTTACTGATAACCTGCATTTCAGATTGTATGTGAACTAAAAACAGAGGAAAGTTTTATTAAAGCTAAACTCGATGATATAGATAAGATGTTTAATTAATTTCCATTTTTAATTTTTAGACATTTCATCAACTTCATTTTCAGTCATTATCATTGAATATACCAAAAATATACCATACAAGAATTGTAAAAGTCAAGGTTATGCGCGTAGTCTTCTTATACATGGCAGTACTGCTGTTGAAACTCACAAATTGTATCTGACATAAATTAAATGAATTAAATATAATATAAGATCAATTTTTTTGAAAAGAATTTTTTTAATTTTATATTTTCAGTAAAATTTTAAGCTTAAAGTGAGCAAGCGTTTTGAAATTCAATGTTTACGATAAAATTAATACTTCAACATCGTCTGAAAGCATAACTTTTTTTAATGTTCAATATTTTATTTTTGAATACTAAAAGTTCGTTTATATTTTCAGTTTTTTTCAAATGGCATTCGCACTGAAGATGTTCATTTGCACGTTTGAAGGAAATGAACAGCTGCACTTTTGTTATAAAAATAGCCTTTTACTAGTTGATGACAGCTGCGTCTTTTCATAATCTTCAAGTTGTTGATGGTTTCAAATTTATATATATATATATATGTATGTATTATTTTTCTTGCACGAAAAAGAGGTTAAAGAAACTGAATCTCTGATAAAGGCTTTTCGTGGAAAGCATTTCAAAAACTAATACTTTGCATGAAAGCATCAAAGTAATGGTGGTTAAACAGTTTAAACATTATTTTGTGTATTTTATTGTGACAGCAATAGTTTTATATGCGAAACCATTTCATAGAAAAGTTTCACCTCGTTCGCCTGTAATTATAGGTAACTTTTGATCATTTCTTGAAAGAAATAATTAAAAATCCTTTTACAGTTCCAGGTGATGGAGGCAACCAACTGGAAGCTCGTTTAAACAAAACAGAAACTGTGCATTATTTTTGTCAAAAGAAAACTAGTGATTATTTTACACTGTGGTTAAATTTAGAACTACTTGTACCATTTGTTTTGGACTGTTGGGTAGATAATATGAGGTAAAAGCTTTTTATTCTATGCTTTCATTGTAATATTTTTCTTTTCCAAGGTTGGAATATGATGAAGTAACGGGAAAAACGTCAAACAGTCCTGGAGTTGACATTAGAGTGCCAGGATGGGGAAATACAACTTCTGTTGAATTTATAGATCCAAGCGGAGTTGGTTATGGTGATTATTTTTCAAAACTTGTTAATAAACTGGTCACTTGGGGCTACATTCGAGGAGTGGATGTTCGAGCAGCACCGTATGACTTTAGAAAAGCCCCAAGTATAAATTGATAAACTGTTAACAAAAATGCTCATTTACATTTGTTTTGTTTTTTTTATTTTTAAATAGATCACAATATTGAATACTTTGAAAATTTAAAATCTTTAATAGAAGAGACATATTATTCGAACGGAAATAGAAAAGTTGTTACCATTGGGCACAGTCTCGGCAATTTGTATTTATTATATTTTTTTAATTTACAATCACCGGTATGCGGAAATTGTTGTTCATTTATTTATGTAAAGAAAATGATGTAATTAGTTTATTTGTTAGGCATGGAAAGCGAAATTTATTAAATCACACGTCAGTGTGTCTGCGCCATATGGAGGATCAGTAAAAATTCTGAAAGCATTCGCTTCCGGTAAATGTCAGCAATTATGAAATGGCTTGCTTAAGTATTATATATCAGCATGAATGGCAACAAAATATGTTTGACATTTTAAAATAAATTTATGCAATAAAATGTTTATTATAAAAATTATTAATAACACATACACTTTAGGATATAATCTTGATCAATGGAAGTTAGTTTTAAATCCATTAACAATTCGAAAGGAACAGCGATCAATGACAAGTTCTGCTTTTCTGTTACCTAGTACAAAGCTGTGGACTGCAGATGAAGTATTGGTGACAACTGTCAGTCGAAATTACACTGCATATGATTACAAAGAATTTTTCAACGATATTGGCTTCAAGAAAGGATGGAATATGTATAAAAATACCCGCCGTCTTTTGGAAGATTTAAAAGCACCAGGTGTAGAGGTGATATACACAATGATGACGGTTAATGTGTGTTTTGAGGTGAATAGTTGCATTTCATTTTAGCTTCATTGTTTGTACGGTGTCGATCTTCCTACAGCTGAACGTCTTGTATATGGGAAAGGAAAATTTCCTGATAGCCAACCAATAGAAATTAATGGTGATGGTGATGGGACAGTTGGTATACGATCTTTAGCTGCTTGCATGGATTGGGTAAAAGAACAAGAACACGATGTGCATGTAAAAACATTTCCAAAAGCTGAACACACTGCTATTTTGAGATTTCCTGAATTTTTTGATTATATTGAGCATGTTCTTTTTCTAACAAGACACGCAACATCACATTACGTGTTCAATAATTCTAAAACATTATAAATGTTGTATTTTAATACATCTAAACTTTTCCTCAGAATTACTAGTAAAACTCTTATATCACACAATTCATTTCAATTAGAGTTTTAACTCTCTTCAAATTTGCACAAATGATCATTTCCTATTATATCTGAAATTTTACTTTAATTCTGTTGTATCTTATTAAATAAATAAGTATATATGTAATGTTGCTTAAAACATACGAATTGTTATAAAATTTATGTTACATTTTGTCAAAAAGGGAAGTAACTTTTTTAACAAATTGCAAAACTTTTCTTATTGCATAGTTATATATTATAACAATGCATCGAATAAATTTTAAAAATTGCATACTTTTAAAATGCAAAACAATATTTAATTATAAATAAAGAAAGTAAATTCTAAATTATTACAATAAAATGCTTTACGTAATATGGTAAAACTGTAATTAAAAATTGTATTATTGGAATATTATTGAATAGGATATAATATATTTCATTTTACTTTCATGACATTTTAAAATTATTCATCTTTTTCATATAAAAAATATTATAATTTTTTTTGCAAAGAGAAGTTATAATTCTTACTATGAAAATGAAATTTCTTTTAATGCATGATTTTTCTTTTCTACAGTAAGAACATATAAGTTTGTTTTCCAAATAAACTGCCTTTTTTATGACATTTTATCATTTATTGAATTGTCTTGTGTTAACTTTTGCTCCATTTGCAATATGCTATCGCTGTACTGGCCTGTGAGTAGTTTCTATTCTTATGAGACGGGATGTTAAACTGTATTATTATATATATAAGTGTGTAAGATATTTTCTGAAACTGATCTGATAAGTCATTTCATGATATATCTTGATATTTGTAATTTTAATGATTAATTGATTCAATAATGAATAGAGTTAATTAAGATTAGCGTTTCAACGTAGTTTGTTTTATAACATCTTTGTTCTGCGATGCTTATTGAGTGAGTGTCATGTTTAATGAATGTTACTCAATTAGAAAATTAGTGCTTGCAAAAGTGGAAGAAATCATTTTTTCTGGTTGTTGAATCATCTGTTTTATAATGATTAATTGCTAAAGTGAATAACATTTCCAGGAAAAGTTATTTTAAAGCAGTGCAGTTTTATTTCTATAATTATTAAGGCAATCTGTTATGTTAAGCCTTTAATTATTTGAATAGAACTGTGAAACTGTTTTTATTGGAGAATTACCGCAGTTTTACGTCGAACAAAGTGCAAATTTAGTATTTATGAATAGATAAATAGCATTAAACTAAGATTTTCACACATATATATTTTAAGCTAATTCAATAGCACACTTTCATGTTAAATATTAAAGTGACTGGTGTTTTGAATTGCAGTTTTGTTATTACAGTATAACTTTGATAATAACTTTTCTTTGAGTAAATGAAATTATTAATTATTAAGATTAATTTAAAAAAAATTAAGAAGTAAAGTATTTTTTGTTGACAGTTATAGAATTGGAAAATCTTATTTCTTTTTAGAGCAGAATACTGCAGCAAAAGAAAATGCGTAGCCGCAGGTTTTGGATATTTTTTGACACAGCTTATAAAAATGCTTATTTTAGCTACCTTTTTTCCAACCACAGATCAAGAAGGCGTTCAATTTCATCCATTTCCTGTATAATTGATTTATAAATTGTCTTTTACATGTAGATGTAATTCTTTGGAAACATTTTTTTAAGGAACTTATGAAAGCAATGGTAGATGTTTTGGATGTCATTGGTCTTTATGTCGTTATTAATCGTAACTGGTCTGGCAAAGGCGACGCTAGGTTTTTGGCTGCAGGTCTTGGTTGGTCATCTGCTGACAGTTTGGCTACACGTATTGTACCGTTTTGGACAGGTGCTCGTGGAACAACTTTCAGTTGGAAATATATTCAAATGTGTCTAGAATCAAATTATAATTTGGTATGAATATTTTGAAATGAATTTTCTTCGCTAAACAGTAGACGAGAGAATTTGTTGTTCAGGTTTATTACGTAGCGTTAGCTAGTTTTTTGTGGTTATGGACACGTCGGGAAATTCCGTCAACCATGAAAATAGCCTTACGGTCGATTTTCACTTTTGCCGTTTTTAAAGCATTTTTGAAAGAGTATATATATATATATTATATTGTTTGACGTTGAGAGTTAAGTGAATTTTGATAATTGAAATTTTGATTTCAGTCTACTTATGCAGTATTATGGTATTTCGTCTTGGATTTTGTTGATTATTCACTTTTTGGTCACAGTGTTCATGGCATTAATGGCAATGGCGTTTTATGCTGTCATTCAGCCGCACAATGGGCGATAAATTCAACTGTAGCATTGTGTGTTATGGATGAAATGAAATAAAACGAAATTTGAAAGCGTTCGATTTAATTTTATGCAATATTGACATTTTTATTTGAATATGATTCATGCTGGTTAGGGTTGGCAGTGTTTTCAGATTTGGATGTTTCAACTGCCTCAAAAGTGATCGTCATCATCGTTGTAAATTTCTAATGTGATGTTTGTTTCCATCATTATTATTGATACAACGAACGAACGCTTGCATATTTCTTTTTCTACTTCTTGATGGCAGCATTTCACTTGTGGCAAGTCAATTTCTTTGAAGTATTGCATAAAATTTTAACAAATTTTTCTTTTCCGTTCAGCTTATCAATATTTATAATAGCCTGAATTATCATCATTATTATTGTCATGTTTTTTCTTTTGCTGTTTTTGACTTTTTTTGCACTTTGAATCATAACAAATATTTGTTTGTTGATTTTAATTCTTTTTGTTTTTATTAACACATTATATGATTGCAACGGATAGTTAATTGTATAATTTTTCATTTGTTATATGCTTATATATGCATATGCAGATGTGAAATTTGGCAACAACAGAATTGAACAGAATTTGATGAACGTAAAAATATTATTTTGTGAAATGTTTTTGGCACATGTTCATCTGCTGCAGTGGAAAACAAATTGTCGCATTCAAGATGAAATTCAAGATTCGAAATAATAAACTTGTTTTCCAAATGAGTTTCAGTTATAAATAAAAAAACGTCATCATTATGCGTAGCATGGTTATTTTTCAGTTGCTATTTTATTTCTGATGTGATTGTACATACTGATTGATTGATGTTGAACACTTGTCTCATGATATACGTTGTTCAAAAGAAAGAACATGCTAATTATAATTTCTTTTCTTCTGTAAATATAACTTGATTTCTTGTTTATAATATTCATAATACGATTATAAGAAAAAAGTTAAAGTATGGATCAGATGCGTTCAGGTACAAATTCACGACGTCCACAAACGAAGAACAAACTGTCCGAAAATTGAAAGTAAAGTTTAATTTGGGTTTTTTTTTGTTATATACAAATTGAAAATTATTAATACTTCACAGAGATGATGATTATGAAATATTTTTTGCTTATTTATTCAATGAGAATTTTGTTTATTTTATAAAGCATGATATTCGATTTTTTTCAAAATATCTTTGCATATTTTATTGTTTGAAAATT
Organism: Trichinella papuae; assembly: GCA_001447755.1. NCBI lineage: Eukaryota > Metazoa > Nematoda > Enoplea > Trichinellida > Trichinellidae > Trichinella > Trichinella papuae. The sequence goes on from JYDO01000073.1 coordinate 174,167, forward strand.
TAATATTTTTAGAGAAAAATTGTAAAGTATCGAATTTTTTAGTGTTATGCATTGTAAAATTTGAAATCATTTTTTTTGTTCTATGATGCGCTTAAAAGTTGTTGGTTATTCTGATCATTGCTGACAAGGGGCAGTTGTACAATTAACAAATAATGTTATTGAAATAAAAAATTATTGAGATGTATTTAAATAGAAATGCAAAATTTAAATAGAAATTGTCCATTTTTACAAAACAGATTTTATTTAGTTGTCATCCTTGAGGAAGCGTTTCACAGAAATTGTCTTCTTGCACTTCTGCATGTTGATCATTGAATAGAAATATCAAAAATATTTGATATCCCTTTTTTGAATAAAATATATTCGAAATAAAACTTTTAATATAAATTTATATAATGGGTATAAATTGTTGGTATTTTTTTGTTGTTCAGTGTTTTGATAGACGAGAAAGTTTATCATATGTTGTTGATCATTTCGTAATCTTTGCAACCAAATGCGTTGAATAACTTTGTCAAGTAAGTCAGCTTTAAATATTTCATATTCAACAATTTTATTGCTCTGTTTTCTTCTGGTTTCAGCAAATGCATTCAATTGAGTGGAAACAAATTCTTTGTATATGTATATGTTTTCTTTTTATGCAAACATTCTTTCATATTTGTAATTTTAATTTATTGATCAACAGCATATTTATATTTTATTTTTATACAAACTTTCGAACGTGTTTGAAGTTGTTTAAATTCCAATTCCACTTTACCCATTTCATTGCATCTGGATAGAAAAAAAAACTTTTATCTGGTCGGTTGAAAATTGTTGGATTTTATGCTTCACGTTCGCTTCTGACTTCTTTCAAACGTAGATCAATTTGAAAATTATAACAGCGAAGAAATAAGCTTTTACTAACGTACAGCTATTGTTGATATGGGTTATTTTCTTTTTTGTTTGCATAAATAAATTTGGGCATACAGTTACACTTATTAAGGCAGAATTTTGTTTTCATACTTCACACTGGCCAATATACATATGTACATGTAATTTATTGACAATGTAATTGTATTGTTTTAATCTATTTGAGTTGTAGGTTTGCTTGGGGAAAAAAATTGTTCAATTCTCATCTCAATGAAATCAATTTAAATTATTGACAGAATAAGATGTTGAATAATTGTATGATAAATGTAATGTTCTTTTTAAGAAAACTTTTTTTTCATTGCTAATGTCAAACAATGTTGATACTATAACTGCATCAATTTATAAAATATGTTAATTTGTGTTCATCAATCATTAGAACTCATTTACAGTAAATATGGCGATTTGAACGCATGTATAATTTTTTAGAGATAGTTACAGTATTAAAGAATTCAAGTTATGCCATTTTACATTTTTGTAATGATACTTTTTTGTTTCTTGTTTAAAAATATTTTTTTTAAAATATTCTGAGATGAAATAAATTTTTAATAAGCAATTAATATAATTTTATATTTAACTTTGTTGAATTTATAGCCGAGCAGTTTCATTTTTATTACACTAATAAATGCAATGTACTTGGAATTTTTATTTTATGATTCATATTTTTTTTCAACATTTTTTAAAAATAGATCAAAATTAATAATGAGCAATTAAAAATGAAAATGCTCATGTGTGTAAACATCGTTAATGATGTTTTTTGATTTTTTATTGATCAGGCTGACTTGGAATAGGTATACTAATGTAAAGATAAAGATTGTATTTTAAAATTTGTCACTGCAATTGTATATTTTTGGACTTTTCAATTGTTTGCTATTATTTTTCACGACAGAGCGAGAAAATACTATTCAAAGGCTTTTAGTAAAGTCTTTAGATCTTTCAAAATCGGTGTTTGTTTTCTGGTATTTTAGTATGGTGATATGATTTGATAACAGCAGATTTATTCGAGTTGTAATTTTGCAGTGAAATATTGATGCAATTAAATGACAAACATTGATTGAAAATGGATTGTATTAGTAAAAAAGAAATACATATATACGTATGTATAAATTATGTGAAAATGAAAGCTTTATTTTGCTTAATGCTATTTTGCAAAGATTTGCAAATGGAAATGAATACCGAGTGTGACTGCTTTTCTTATATAATTATTTGCCTGGTAATGGAGTGCGATTTGCGCTGTCACATTTCATTATTAATTATATTGCTTTTCTGTGAGAAAATTGAGGCAAAAGCGATTTTGTTGTGATAAAACAAAATCAGCTTCTTTCTTTTTCTAAAAATTTCCTTCAGTGATATCAAATCGGAAATTGTCTTGATTGAGAAATAATTTCAAATTCTCTCATTCAAAACCAACTCTTACTGAATATTGTTTGTTGTATTGTTTTTTTTTTGTTTTATTATTTCAAATCAAATTTTCAATTATTTTGTATACTTGCACTGGTGTAATTGGAACATTTTTATGCATGTCGATCAATTATTTATTTTTTGCATCTTAATGGATGCTTTCAAAGCTGAAAGATTAGCATTTTGTGAAAGCAGCCATTTTCAAATAATTCACCATCACTAATCGTGCAATGAACGACAGTTCTGAAAAAGACATTACATTACATTATTTTTTATTCCACGTCTATCGTATAGTAATGCGCAGGTAATTTATTTATTTGTTTTTGTTTTTTTTTTAATTAGAATATTAAAAAATATTCATTAATTATGATAAGTATGATTTTTTTGTTATTTTTATTTTACTTTCAGTGAAGCATTTTAAAATTAATGAATTACGCAAGTTTAGCATTATTGTTATTTTCAAATAGTTCACAATATAGGAATGGTAAGCTGTTTGTATCAAGATTACTTTTAACAAAAAAAAGATAATCTATTCTTGTTTGTGACGTATTTATTTTATGTTTTTTTTTCAATTTCTTTGTTGTCAAAAATTTTGAATTTCTATTATAATGATGAATAGTTGAATTTTTGTTTTCGCAGTAGCTTTTCTTGACAATGTTAAATATTTTCTTCATTCAAAATCCATATCAACTTATGCAAATAATTTGTTTATACATGTATTTATTTATTTATTTATCAGATGCGAAAATCAGTGTTTTTTTATTTTTTATTTTTTTTGAAATTCATTCTTAGTGATTACTTTTGTATTTTTGAAAATTTTGGTGTTTTGATTCGATGCTGACGTTCAGTTTGGCAATTTGCGATGTTGATTTTCATTTGTACAGCACTAATTGTGAGGAGACATTTTGAATTATTCAAATTTAATCGCCAGTTTACTTTTCATTGAAGTTATTGAATTATTGAATTGGTCGGAAATTGGGAAAATATTTCCTCTACTTGTATGAATAATAAATTAATGTTATGAAATTTAAAAAAAAAATTTGTCCAAAGATAACGGTATTTTTTTTAAAGTGTAATACGTGGTACTGATTTGTCGACAAAAGTGCAAGTTATTTTTGCATAATCGCCAAAAGAAAAAACGTTTGTCATGTATCAAAATTGAACGTGTACGCTAAACGTTTGGATTTTTAACGCTTTATTGGATACGATTGAAAATGATGCTTGTAAATGATGAAAAATATGCATTTATTCGTGAAATTTAAATTTTTTTTCGTGTACGCAGAGCATTGAACATTCATAAATTGGTATGTGAATTCTGTTGAATGTGATCATTTGTAACGAAACGTGGAACAAATGATTCAATCTCGATTTTCGTTTGAAGAAGCTCACATGAAACATTGTTGAATGGAAAATTTTTAATTTACAACACGATGAGATATCTGTGGGTAAGTTTGTTTCAATCTGATGGACAAGTTTCATTTTACAGCGGCCATACTGTATTACGTCACTTTACGGTAGTGGTCATGTGGCAAGCTGCGTTAGCTCGCGAAGTCGCCAACGCCCGCGTGTTGTCATTTTCATCTTTGTGCTTGGATATGCAGCGTCTCATTTATTAGTTATTTTATAAACAAATTAATTTGGTCGACCTAATTAGATTTTATTCACGATGAAAAATGTTCACGTCAATCGACAAGTCCAAGTGGAAAAGCTTGATCGAGATAAGATTGTAAATGTGCTATAAGCAAGCAAATGCTTTTATCATATCAAACTGTTGCCGCAAGCTTTTTCAAATTTAACCCAACGTTGATGGCTACTGAATGAATAATTAATTGATCGATTGGTTGATGATTTCTTTTTCATTATTCTTCTCTATACCGAAATTGATTGATTGTTTGTTTTTGTATTTATACTGACAAGCAAGCATTTGAATTTTTTCTGCATATTTGTTTCATCGTGTTGGATGATAAATGTTCGACCTTGGATTGATATTTTCATTTCAAAATTGTATATATGCATATATATATGTATGTATGTGTGTGCAGTTTCATATAATTCAGGCTGAACAACAACGATCTTGAAACTGGAAATGGAATGTTCTTTTAGCCATCGTTGTTTTGCAAAATTTAGTTCAGAATAGTCCAGTGCATGGTGCATAAAATAAGCGAAAGAAGAATTTGTACAAAGAGAAAATGCCGTTGAAAAGCAAATGCAAATGGCGAAGCGTTGCAATAATTTTTCATTTCAGTTCAACAAAATTTATTATTTAAATTTTATCCAGCTTGTTTAGCCTTGCAAAACAAAGCACCAACAACAACAACGGCAAATTTGCATTTTGCATTGTTGTTTCGTTATTATGTAACGACAAACAGCAATAAATCATGCTCGACCGACAGCCAAACTTCAACCTTGCTTATTTTTCACCAATCTGGTTTTCTTTCCTTTTTATTTATTTATTATCGTTATAAAATGTAAAATGAAGAAATCGCGCTTCTTCTCTTGCTTTTTATTTGTTGTTTAAAGATGATTTTTTTTTTATTCTTATAGATTAAAATCTGATTCTGCTTTGTTAAACAACATGAACTCGAACAACAACGGCGGCGACAACAAACACAACCACATCAATCTGCTGGAAAAGATTAAACCAAAAAAGCACACATTCAATAGTCAAAATAATGACAAGTTAGCTGAAGCCCATGAAGCTGAACCGACGCTTAAATATCCATCACCGCGTCACAGTGGCTGCAAACATCCGGACAAATCTCCTGAAGAGGTGAGCATTTCAATTTTTTTTTTATCAACTTCATCTCAAGTATAGTGAACACTTGAACTGAAATTTATTTGATATCATAACTAAGAATGAGGAGGATGGTAAAAAAAAAAGAGCATCCAGTGAGCATTGGTGACAATTTTCAAAGCAGAATAGCATTTCTTTAAACTGACCTAAAGCTGCTGCGAGCACGCGGCTCATTACTCTTATTTATCTATTCCATGTGCGCGTTGTCAAATTTTAATAGCTTCTTTCTCTTCTACCTTGGGGCAAAGTAAAAACGAAAGCAAATTGTAAACAACAACAACATCCATGCTAAACTGCTACTATCACTACAGTATACGATACTTTTGAAAATTCAAAAACAATTTTTTTGTTCAATTCAATTTCTGCTTGTCGTAAACAAAACAAGGCATCATGCGTGGAGTGGGTTGTTTTCGTTTGTTTAATACGGTGATAATTCTTTTTTTTTAATATTCAATTATGAAAATGAACAATATAATTTATTTCCATTTAAAATATTTGTTGTTCACTTTGGATTTTAAACCTCTCAATTATCATGTTACAATCACACTGACCCACAGGTACAGTATTGATCGTCATTGTTGCAAATCAAAGAATAAAAAAAAACATTTTCATTTCTTGTCACTGTTGCTATTATTGTGACCGTTTCAACCACCGACCGATTACACAGTAAGCATGTAAACATTCTGTGTACGCTTGCTTCTTGTAGCTTGCAGAGATGAAGTATGAGCCGTTTGGTTTTTCTATCTTTTACCCTTTGGCATTGGTATACTTTTTTCCTACGTGGTGAGCGCACATCACGAAAGCATTTAAAAAAATGTTTTCAACGTTGGCCTTTAAGGTATACTGTAGGTCTTTTTTTTCTTTTCTTTTCTTTCTTAAATTTATTCCGCTAATGTCGTTCAAAAAGCAGCAACCTTTTGAGAGAAAAATGCACTGCTTCTTTTACTTTCTTCAATTATTCAAGACATGCTGCTTTGGGCGTTCGACTACTGTTGATTTATTTGTTTCGTTTGGAAGAAAAAGTACATTAAATAAAATTGATAAAAATTGAACATGGAACATTATATCAACTCTTGCTTTTCATTATATTTGATAAAAATTGATAAGGTTTTCTCATTTTGTCAACTCCAGACATACTGTCAGTAGTCGGTAGCGATTTTTTTTTCCACTATTATCTTTTGTTAAGCAGATTTTATTTTTTGTACTAAATTTTGCATATTTACGTGTAGAATAAAGATGATCAGTTGAGATTGTAAATGATAACGTAAGAGATGTGGTCACAGTTATGGGAATAAGGACATACATCACATTGTGATGATCGTTATCTTGATGTAATCTTGTCAGCGGTGAATTTTATTCTGTGAAGATGAAGATGTTAATTCGAAGCAGAGCATGCTAGCTCTGCCGCGTCACCGGTGGATGTCAACATGTGATGAATTATTTATTGCTGCAATTAGAATGGACTTCTTGACCAAGAGGGTCAGTGCTCGAATGGGCGTTGTTGGCTGTGCTTTGAGCACAAGCATCATCTCACAGAATTGTTTGTTCACTGAGACAGTGTTGAACAATTAACTCGTCATTAACACTTTTCATTACTAATAATTTGGGCTGTTTTTATTATATTTTATTTTAATTTCACTTTTCCAATCATCGACCATTGAAGCCAAAGCTGAACATTTTATCCAGCAATGGTTGGTTGAGTTGTGATTATTAATTTTTTTATTATTATACTGTTATTGATATGTAGGATGTAATCAATAAAAAAAAATCAACACTTAAATAGGATGATATTTAATCTTTTTCTTTTTCTAATCAAAAGATGAATATTAAATTGAATACATTTATAGATTAAAAGTATGAGAGGAGAAATGTTTGTCATTTTTATTTTCATTAAATAATAACTTTTTTTGTGCATTCGGTAATTGTAAATAAATTTTGATAATGTGCAGAATGAATAGCACGTGAATTGCTTGTCATTGCATGATGAATATCAATTATGCAGAATTTCTCACCTTTGCTGTGAACAAATTAATTGAAATTTTGCTTTTCTTGTTTGCTTCAGATGATTTTTTGTTGATTCGATTAATTTCCATTGTAATGAAATTGTCTAGAATTTATTTAAAGAGGAGAGAAAATAAATTTAAAAAAAATATTTTTTCAACTTCACTCGATGAGATGATGATTTACAGTATGTTGATTTTGATTCATTTCCTTCTTTGATCTGTTCTTCTGTTCACATTGGAAATGGTGTATTCTGACTCATCTGGGTTGCAACGTTGAAATGTAAATCATTTCATTTCATTTTCTTATATTTTTTGATTTTTTTTTGCAATATGCTGATTAATTTCAAAGAAAAAAAGCAGTTATGCATATGTTCAGTATAAATACGTCAAAGAGAAGGTATTTTTTTTCTTTCTTTCTTGTCGTATACTTTTTATACAGATATCATAATTCAAATTTGAGAAATATTGATTTTTATTTATCATTTGATGTTCAACATGCTGTTAGCTATTGACCGTTGTTTGACTATGCTTCTTCATGGCGCTGATTATTATTATTATTAAATAAATTTATGTTTCGCAGAAATTGTCATGCGGAATCAGCATCCTCTTCCTTGTTTGCAAGATTTATAATGAGAAAATGAGAAGTTGAAATTAAAATGCACAGTTACCTTTTTTTTCTCTTTATTTCATTACTAGGTTTTCTTCTTTTTTCTTCCATCATTTACTGTAACTTTATATTTTTCATTGCTGCTTGTTACTTTTAGCATTGTTGTTATTTTCATTATCTGTTTCACTTGTACAATATCTAGCTTTATTGCATATTATATTACTTATATGAACAGTATAATAGTTGGCGATGTTTTTGACAAGACTAGTCGATGATGTTGACATTGTCGAGTGTGATTGAATTAAGCTTAGTTGTAAGTGATATATATATATACAGACAAACACACACAAACAGAAAGATTGGATGATTTTGATTGAATTTTGTATTTTAATTTTGGTTTTGCTTAATTATGTTTTCTTTGAAGACATCTCAACGATCGAATCACTTTTTATGGCGTTTTCGTAGCAAAGATACATCGACAGAGAAAGAGGATTTGAACAAAACAGGAACCAGTACAAGCACATTGAAAAATGTCAGTCCGGTCAAAGCAACTGAGAACAGCCATATGGGATCGAATCAATTGGAAACATTGCGAAGTCCGTCGTCGAATTTTGGAGGCTTTTTCCATCGTTTCCGTCAGAGAACTCGTTCAGAATCCACACCGACCGAAGACACTGTGGATGCGGCGACAAATGTGATGCACAAAATGAGCATTGTAGATGAAGATTCCGTCATGCAGCCGTCGATGAAGAGTCAGCATTCTGCAGTTTTGGAAGCAGAAGCAGGAGAAGACATCCTGCCACTGCAGCGTCGTCGTTCCAGATCTGAAGCATCGGTAAGTGTTCATTTTTGCTTTTCAATATAATATACTAATTGATTAAATAGCAGATATTTGATTTTGACAAATTTCTTTTTTTTTTTTATTCTAATATCTCAGTGAACAGCAACAGTTAGTTCTTTTGTTTTTATGGTAAATTTCGATGACATAAGTTTTGTTGGTATACATCATCATTATTGCATCTACATTCAACATTCAGAATGATTGTTTATCAGTCAGTGTTAAGTTTCTCATGTGATAATTTCAGTTTAATAGCAATAATAGAATAGAAAGTTCCAATTTCTGCCCTGGCATATTTTGATCATGAGACATGTATGCGTTAATGGAGTCCATCGGGTAAATTGATGTTACACTGATGATGATGATGAATCCATTTGGAAGTATATCTTTGGAAAGCTGAACACTGCTGCGCTAGCGCACACACACACACACACCCATACACATAAGCATATCTCGGTTGTTTGCAGAGTTCCGGTTTCACAGAATTAGCGTACATTTAGAGAAAAGTGCTTGCTTGTTTAATTAATCAACTCTGGGCTGAATTATTGTCATTGTTAGTCGACCGTCGGTCGATTGATAGAGTAAATTGGTGCAAATTGATTGCAAGGCGACAGGTGCTTCTGTGAACGTGAACTTCCAACTGAATATTGACAAGAGAAAATGAATTGCAAGCGAAATAAATGTAAATTTGAAATCATTGAAACATCTGATTAACGCTTTTTATCACTTTACAATTGTGTTTTTTGCATTAATTGTTTTGGGGTTTAGTCATTTAGCTTTCTTGTCTGATATTTTATACTTGTAAATTGTTTCTCATCAAAAATATTTGCTATCTTTCCCCCCAACTAACTGTACTTTAATTAGTTAGATGTGTAGATTCTATTTTTTTTTTTGGTTACGTTAGACAAATTAAGATTTTATTTTATAATTATGAAATGTGAAAAATGAAAGAAATATGCAAAGTTTAGTTAGAAAAGATTGCGTGTTTGTTGTTTTTGTTTTACAAATGCTTTAAGATATTTGATTTCATTTGATTTGATTTGATTTGATTTGATTAATAAATTTTAGCAGTATTTGGTTTTGCGAAAAATGTCACGTCCCAATGCGACTGAAATTGTCGGAAGACTTAGTAAGTTGTATTACTGATTGATTTGTAGATAAGAGTTATTATTTTTGTGCAAAATCTGTTCTTGACAACTTGCTGTATGTTTAATGAAATATTTTAGGCATTGATGAGAAGCCGTTGACGAAAATTTTGTCAATGTTCAGCTGTTTCGATTTGATGCCAAAACAAGGATCAATTGTCAATCTTGATACTAATTTAACAGTAAGTGTTCATATTTTTTAATATTATTTGATTCATTTGTTCACTGGCTTTTCGTACTTTATTTATTGTTTCACAATGATGGTAGATTTATCAAACGTTGGTTGCAATGTTGAGCAGCGGTGCGTTGTCTGCGTTGATTTGGGACTCTGAATGTCATTGTAACGTTGGTGTGATGACATTGACCAATTTGTTGGGTGTCATGTTGAACAATAATGACGATTTTCGTTGTTGGCTTGATCGTTCGTTGAAGTCGTGGATGTTTGATCCGGTGAAAAGTGCTTATTGTCCAAATCCGGATGCTATGGTTACCCTTCACGCGGGTGCCAAGTACGTTTGTTCAATTCTGTTTTTACAGTTGATTTTCAAAGTTTCTCTTTGTAAATTTGATTGAATTCGATTTGATTTGCTCATATTGTTGCTTATGTTGTGTTTTATTATTTATTTTTTTCTTTTCTAGTCTGATCGAAGCCATCACTCTGTTGTGTTCAAAGCGTTTGCATAGAATTCCAATCACTGATACGTATTCGGGAAATTTTTTGTACATGCTGTCCATGCGGAGCATCTTGAAATTCTTGCATCAATACGTACGTTGTGCAAGCTTGTCATTTACTGCTGCGCGCACACAGTTGTGCAGTAGTAGTTTTTGTTCTCTGTTTCAGTTAGTTGATTCCACTGAGAATGCTAATTGGAGGAGGAGGAGGAGGAGAGAACGTGTGGAACAAATTTCAACTTTGTCTGTTTGATTTTTTAGCTCTCCAATCTGCCACTTCCTCAGGATATGTACAAACCGTTGGATCAGTTTAAATTTGGAACCTGGGAAAATGTACATCGTGCCAAGGGTGAAAATACGGTTAGCGAAGTGTTGCATGTGTTGCTCAACAATCGCATATCTTGTCTGCCGGTTGTTCAAGTCAACGAAGCTGAAGAAGAAACGGTGCAGAATATAATAACAAAAGTGGATATTGTGAACTTCTTGCTCAAGTTTGGTTGGAAAAATTTGCAAGAGTTGACCGTCGACGAGGTTGTAAAATGCCGATCGTCGGTAAGCTGGAAACACTGATCAGAATTTTTAATATATTAATATATTTTTTTTGTTTTGATAATTAAGACAGTCGAAGGGATGGTAACCTGTCATCGCAGTGTGCCTTTGCTGCTTGTCATTGACCTCTTCGTGCGACAGTCTGCTCATCGTTTGATTATAGTTGATTCCATGAAACATCTCGTTGGTGTCATCTCCATTGCCGATTTGTTGTTTTCGCTCATTTACGTTTTGAAAATTTGATAATCAACGAGTTCAATGACTTTTCTTTTTTCATTATCTTATTTATGTGATTATTGCTTTTCAGCCTTCTTTATTTGCCGCCTTTTCTCTTGCTCCTTGTGATCCAAGTTGCCTGCATGTTACTTTTGCTGTTAGAGAGAAGTCGGAAAAACGTTTTAAAAAAAATTACAGCAAGTTGAACGACGCTGGTTTTTGTTTTCATCCCGTTGAATTTTGTTGTCTCTGTTGCAGTTCAGGAAAGCAGTTGTTGTCTAATGATTTGGAAGCTGTTTTGTTTTGCTCTGAATTTTACTTCATTAGCCTAAAGAAATGAGCTAATCATAATATGGTGAATGTGAATATGCGAACCGAACATTTGAACTTTGATCGACATCAGTTGAAGGTTCGCTGTGTTTGTTCTTTGAAATAAATTTGTACCAGCTAATGTGAGTGTGGTTGAGGAAAATTTCCCCTCTTCCCCCCCTCTCCTTTCCCCCGCTGCCATTTTGCATTTAGTTGTGATTTCGCGTCGTATTTATTCTGATTGCCCATTTGCAGGCGAATTTGCCGAGCAGATTAGATTTTTACAATTTTTCACACGCCCGTCGCAAATTATGCAATGCACAAACTTTTGAAAGTTCAAATGACAAAGAAAATGGTAAGCGTGGAATAGGTTACGTGAATGCTTATTTAATTCAACAAGTTTTTTGCAAAAGGCTGTGGTACATGCATTGTGTAGCCGTTTTAAAATTGAAATTTCATAAACTGTGTAACTGTAACAGTAATCTCATTTGACAAGGTGAAATTTTATTTGGTTTTTTTGCAATCAGTTGAATTAAGAATAATTTCAGCAATTGCCTGAAATTTAAAAAAAAGTGACAAGTTTTTAATTTACTTATCCACAAAAATTTTATTACATTTCAGCCAATGCAAATAAAAATTTATTTCAACAATAAATTAAGATAATTAAGTAACGCAGTTCAAATAACGAAGTGTTTTTTACAGTAAGCTTTACTGTAAAATATTATTAATGAAAATTTTACGTTATATTTATTAAATTTAAATTCTTTTTAGTTAACAATTTTTTTTCGAACATTATTTGTAAAATAAAGAACAACAAACATACATAAGAGAAAAACTTGATTATCTTTAACTTACATATCTGTACAGTAATATTTGTTTTTGTCCCTGTCTTCTTGTTTTGCCGTGAAAGAGAATTTTCAATATTGAGTGAGCAGTTCATTGAATGTAAGTAATATTACAATAAGAGGATTTGTTTATCTTTCTACAGCCGTCTTGCATGAGATCAAAGTTTCTAAACAGTGCTTTGGCTTTAGGAAGGTGTTTTACATTTCAGCTGAGTAAGCTTACGAAATTTATTTTCAACAGTGCCTAAGTTTTATTGGTTAAACATTTGTTTTTGTTTAAACTGAATAAACCTGATTATTTATTATTTCATAATAACAGTTTAAAATAGCACATACACTGAAAAATAGATAGCATTTTGGTTTAATATTTTATTACTCTTCCAGGTGAAACTTAATGCAGTATTTAGGTAATTATGATGTTTTGGTCAGTTTTACAGTCCAAAATTATCCATGTTTGTAACTGCTTTGCCAGTAGGAGACTTTCGCTTGAGCAGTGATTCAAAGCGGATACTCTGTTCTGTCAGAACTCCGGTTTTTTGTATTAATAGAAATGCTTTTTGTTATAAATTTAGAATGCGATTTTCATACATTTATTTGCTTTTCATTTGTTCATATATTTATGATTGTTGTAGAATCTTTTACCGTATTTTAGCAACGAACTTTGAACAGTTAATTTGTTGCCTGTTCTCTGCGTTTTGTTTGGAAACTTTTTGCCGCTAACAGTGAAAATGTCTAATAAGGAAAAGCTGAATTTAATGCGAAGTTCAGTACTTTGGTCATCGAATAAAGCAAGCATTCTACAGTACAGTAAGCTTGATTTTTCGATTACATTATTGCATCTTTTATTTGTCACATTTGATTATTTTATTGTTGTGTGTGATTTTCGACTTTTTAATATTTATGTGTTGATTGTAAATATTTGCAACTAAAGAAAAAGTTATGTATGGTTTTAAGAGCATACCACTGCAACTGTAAATCAGGTTGTAAACGTGTACGGTGTTGAGGAATATGTATTTTTTGTATAATACAAAGCATTCGATCATTCACAAATGCATTTGTACATTTGAAGCATTTCTAATTTATATATTTTTTTAATTTAAGATTATTTGAACGACATTCCGTTTAAGTTGAACGATCGATTTGCACCTATTCCGTCGCTTTCATTGGGTGATTGTGAACCGGAGGTGAAGTTGAAAACAGAATTGCTGGAAAGAGACGTAAGGGTGTTTGCAGTTTATTGCGTTTGTTTTTCTGAGCAGTTATTTTCCAGTGTAATAATTGCATACTACTTGCACTGTACTTTTTTGATTAAAATGTTGTTATTATTAAAATGTAAATTGCACTTTTTTAATAGCTTGTAAGAATTTTTGTGCTATATGATAATGGAGCTTTTTTTCTTTTAAATGAAACGTACAGGTCAATTTTGAACTTGAGAAGCGGATACTGTGCAGTGAATTAGCTGCTGAAGGAACCGGGAATGTTTGTCATGCACTGTTGCAACAACAAAATGGACCGGGTTGCAGTGATTCGGTTTTTAACTCAGAAATGACGCGGTGTCGCAGTTTGCCTGATTTTAAAGGTCTTAATGTACCATTTCCGAGGTATTTGTATGGCAGAGATGAAATTCTTATAACTGATATTTATTTTTAATTTACATGCTTTGTTTTTTTTTCGTATCAGTTATTCGAAGGTGTTAGAGCCTACCAGATCTAACGATTTGAAAAGTTCCGTTGTTGAAAGATCACAAGAAAGTCAGTTTGATGTTGATGCCATTGAAGAATTTGAGCCTGTGGAAAGTACACCGTTTGATGCGATACAGTTGAACACTATTGATGATTTGGAAGAGTTGCGACTTGTTTTGGAATGTGCAAAGCAGAACGAGAAGCAGGAAAATATTTTGGCCAGGTCGTCGCATCACAATGCTATGGATGATGATGATCAAGCTATATTCAAATATAGCCCTCTCATACGACCTTGGTTTGCGCAGAATGCAAATTCATCGAGTAATTTGTCGTACATGAATATAAATGCAGCAACCGGTTTTAATCCACTGACTTCAAGCTTCAGCTACCTCGAAGAAGCCGACGGAATGGATGAGTCAGATGAAAGGAATGCTTGATCACTTCAATAGTTTGTTTATCGGCTGCACTTTTTGATTCTGTTACGGTTGCTACTATTTACAACAAACAAACAGTAAAGTATTCGATGTAATCAGTAGTTCATTGAAAAAAAAATATATATATGTGAGCACGAGCATTGATCATATTTACATCTGTATATGAATTGAATATACTTGTATAAATGAAATGTTTTGGAGCGTAATTATTTTCCATTTAGTATTATTTGCCTTTGAGCTCCGTACGGTCGCATGCCTTTCTGTGATGCACCCTTATTGCTACCATACTGCATTGGTATGTACAGTTTTGCTTGAGTAACGATTTCGGGTTTGAAATGTCTTGGATTTTTATCAGACAGCTTGTATGCAAATTTTGCAACTGGCACTGGTGCCTGCTTCTTCATTGCCTGTAATTTGATTTGTAAGTATTTTTTTTTGGTTTTTACTTCTAATGTTAAATGAACATTATCTGTAAATGAGGGTGATTATAATTATTTTTAAAAAAATATTCTTTTTTCAAGCTTATAGAATATATAATTTTCAAATGTATGAGAACGTTTAACTGTGTGTAACATTTCTTGAAATGAAGGAGCTCTCATTGAAGACATCTGAAATTTGAATTCTCACTAATTAAGCATTATCATTTATAAAGGAAATTGGGTTTAAACAAATTTATCGCGTTGTCCATTATATTCTACTTTATGCATAAGTAACGTTGAGTATAACTTACAGCTGCAGAGAACCATCTTAACGTTTCAAACACTTTGTACATGTGCTTGCGTTCATATAAATCTACAGTTTGGAAGCAAGTAATTTCTGGTATTCCAAGTTTGCGAGCAGCGTTCAGAAAATTTGCAATATTTTCCATCTAAAATTATTTATCATTTCAATTGAAAACAAATACTGTTTTACGTACGCACCATGTGAAATGGCATTTTTGGTCGACGATTGTACTGGATGCTTCCTGAGCCCATAACTTTTTCAGCCAATCTGAAAGCAATTCAGAAAAGAAGATTTAGCAGTTCGGTTCTTCAGAATAACGATTTGAAAATAACATTACACTTTTTTCACAAAACACTACCCTAGGCAAGAAAGCCGTTTCATTAGTATTTACTGTTTGCGCTTCAATAATGGTTATCATGATCAAAGTTCTGGAAATTTCAGTATAGAAGAAAATTAAATCTTTCAACTGAAAAAGCGGGACAGTTAACAATATGAGAGTTAATAAAGGACGGTCATTTCAGTTTGTGTATACTGTGATATTATCAAAGCCTCATATTTGTTTATTCTTTGGTTCAATTTAGTACAACGGATAAGTAATGAGTTAGTGGAGAAATCAACTACAACCATGCTGATACATCTTACGCGCAAAGTTGAGTGCCGTCTTTAAGAGTTTCAGCAATTTCACTCTCATCCATGTTCTGAGGATCAAGTGGCAAAGAAATTCCAGTTACTTCTACAACCCATGATAATATTCGACGTGCTTCATTCAGATCGAAGCGGGCTTGATTCTGCAAAAAGCTGAATTATTGAATCTAAAGGGAATGCAAATGGAAGCAGTACTTTGAGCTGTATTTCTTTGCTCAAACCATAAGCCGGACCATGATTAGCCATATGACCGACCATGCAGCAGTAATAAAATTCAATGGTTTAGTTCGAATTGAAACTGCATACTGCTCAAGTTCATCAAAGTTCATTAACTTTTGCATATCTTGGATGAACAGTGGAAAATTAATTGTGTCAGGCAAAATTCTGCAACCGTCGTTCGTCGTTCTCATTTGCTTCATAAATGCCAAGCATGAATAATCTGAAACTGATGACAAAATTGCCAGAGATTGCAACTGCTCAAAAATGCTGCTCTTCATGTTGCTGTAAAGTTCCACGTGTGAAAGTTCTCAGGTACAAGAAACATTTTCAACAATGACACAAATTCCTGAACCAACTACTGACGCATCACTGCAAATGTTGGAAAATTCCAATTTTTATTCACTACAATAACACGGAATTTGTAGCAACGTTTTGGAAACATTTATACCTCGGATTCAAATAAATTCACCAATCAATTTGAGCAAATATTATTAAAATACTTTGATCTACAACACTTCAGTTTCTTTGCCTCATCTGTTTTCTTCTTTAAGAATGTAGTCAACTTTTTTACCAGAAAGCAATTTTTTATCAGCTACATTAAAACAAACAGATTTTGAATTTTTGATGAAAATTAACTTTCTAATTAAAACAACAAACAATTCAACACATCTTTGCATGAACTATATTTAATTGAAATTGAAAAATAGAAATATTGAAGAAATATAATTGCTATAAATTAACAGTATACGCTGGAGGTCGTTAAGAACAATGCGAAGAAGTTTATAGTGGTTCTCTAATCATTTCTGGTCGATTCGGATTATTTTTGGAGAATTTGAAACTTCGTGAGCAATCGTCATGGCTGATTTAATAAAATTGGCGAAGAACTTTTTGTCAAACTTTCAGGACTATTTGATCGTCCTACACTTACACGGATGTATTATAGTGTTTTGCAAAATTTCATTGGAAACTGCCCAGTAGTTGTGGAATAAATGGCTTCTGAAGTTCGCATTGACATGTTAATGCATACGGTAGCTGACAGGTTTTTTCAAAATATCTCGACAAATACGCAACCAGGAACAGCGGGGATACTCTCATTCTACTTCTCAAATTGTTCCGAATCGATTAATATCCATTATGTCCATTTTTGGAGAAAAAAGTTTTTCTCGAAAATTTCGAAATTTCGTGAGCTATAGACCAGCTTGTTTTGTGAAAAACGGCGAAAAAGATTTTTTCACAATTTGGACTTTATATTGCATATTGATAAATATATTGATAAATTATTGCGTTTTTGAGAGTTTCACCGGAAATACTCCAATAGTTGTGGGATAAATGGCCTCTGAAATTGTCGTATTGCCTATCTTAATACATCAGAAAGTTGCCCATCAGTAACTCTCTTTCTACCAATCCAGAGACTGTCAATTTATGCACCTGAAACATTTTTGACTTCTAATGCATTAGTCTTCTACTAATTTCTATTTTTGTTACGATCAACTGAAATGAATTTCTGAAATTATAGCCGTTAAATAATCATTAACACCTGCGAATCAGAAAGCATGCATTCTAA